>CAUYRH010067445.1:0-31777 GCA_963574655.1 Perodicticus potto | reverse complement strand
AGACAAGAGAATGGCCTAAGCCCCGGAACTGGAGGTTGCTGCGAGCTGTGAAGCTATGTCACTCTACCAAGGGCGACAAAGTGAGACTCTGTCTCTAAAAAAAAAAAAAAAAATTATGCCAGATGTAGCTGGGCATTGTGGGGGGCGCCTGTAGTCCCAGCAACTTGGGAGACTGAGGCAAGAGAATTGCTTAAGCCCTAGAGTTTGAGGTTGCTGTGAGCTGTGATGCCACAGCACTCTACCAAGGGCGATAACTTAAGACTCTATCTCAAAAAAAAAAAAAAATTATGCTATATGATGTCATTCTGATTGTTATATCCTCTCATGTTAGCCACATCCAGTCACTTTCAGGGGATTTAGGGATTACTAATAGATGCAGTAAATATAAGGTACTAAGATAAATGCCATTTGCAAAAATTAAGTATTTTAATACATCAATTAAAACTTTTTTTTTTTTTGAGCTAAGTCTCACCATGTCGCCCTTGGTAGAATGCGATGGCATCACAGCTGGCAGCAACCTCAAATTCTTGGGCTTAAGCAATTCTCTTGCTTTGGCCTCCCAAGTAGCTGGAACTACAGGCACCTGGACCACCACGCCCCAGCTATTTTTTGTTGTTTGTTGTTGTATTTGTCATTATTGTTTAGCAGGCCCAGGCCAGGTTCAAACCGGCCAGCCCCTGCGTATGTGGCCACTGCCCTAACCAGAGATACAGGCACTGAGCCTAAAACTTGTATTTCAGAAATTCACATTTTAAAGTAGTTTTTCAATAATTATTTCTCATTACTTTTAATGGAATTTTTTAAAAGTCAAATTTGGAGACTGGGTGTGATGGCAGACAGATCAGTGACTAAGGCAAGAGACAGAATTACAACAAAGAGAGTAGTAATAAGACTATGGATGTTGGAGAATTCAATGGCTTATTACATAAGAACCTGAGAAAGAGTCTCTACCTGCTCACTTCCTTCCACAACAAATCTACAGTAAAGCTATCGAAAACAATAGAATTGGAAAGAAATAACAGTCAAGAACTAAATGAAAAAAGCTGCCATTTTAGGTGCCTCCCTCTCTAATCAATTTAAAGAGCCAGATTCCTAAGGGAATCAAAGGTACTCATTTAAATAACAGTGGACAAATTTTAAGAGGTAACAAAGAATAGGTGATGGCAGGACAATCAGCTTTTTTTCCTTCAGAAATACAATATTTAGTATACTTTGAAACCACCCAGAAACCTAATTTTTTAAAATAAGGTAATTCTGATGATCAGAATTTGAATCTGCCAGAGTTTGAACACTGATTCTCAATCTGACATGAAAGAAAATCTAACATCTGAAGAAAATAGGGACAGGTTAATATAATTCTTCTAAATTAATTATGCCATAATGGGTAGTTCATAAAACTTGTCCTCTTTGAAACTTAATTGAGAGCCACAAAGTATGCCAATAACCTTAAGAGTAGAGGAGACATCAAGTCTCAGCAGTTGAATATATTTGTTAAAGGCCAAGACAAAGAAAGTGAGCAAAAGGGCAATCTGGCCACTGCTAGGAAGGAAAAGGTGCTGATGTAATTTGATCCAACCTTTATGGTAATAGTGAATATTTATTCCTAAGAACAAAAAAGGTAACCTAAAACCATTTGTTTTTTGATTTCTGATTACTTCTATCCAATTAAAAAATGTATGTTAAACATGATTGACTTACATTTGAAAAACAAAAGCACTTTATAAACATGTCTATCTTATTACTGCTAAGGAATTTCTGAAAGACATTAAAGATATGCTGCATCATCACCTAAAAGATAACACAGTAACTGCAAATTTTCTGTGGTTTGTAAGGGATGAAAGGAAGAAAGGATGGACAAGATATCCCTATCCCACCATATACACAGAAGCTAATTGTTCAGCTGGAGGGCACCTTACACATCTTATTCAACTCCATAAACAAACCAGGACCAGTCCAAGTACTGATGCACAATGAGAGCTCAAAAAATGTCTACTGAATCAATGATCATTGCTCTCTTTTACCTGTAGATAGAAACTACTATCTTGAGCAAAAGACAGAAATAAATAAAATGCATTGTTCCCAATACTGACTAAGTATACTCAGGTTCAATGAAAGCTCCAATACCTCCATATTGCAAATCCACAGGGATTATTTCAATGGGAGAAGATGATTAAATATGCCTAAAAACTTCTAAGGAAATTCCAGAGGATGAACTGCCTACTCCAAAATAAAATGTGTTTTGGTACAGAACTGGGCTATCTACATGAAAAAATCATACTCCTCAAATGTAAGCCTAGTATCATGTCTTCTGGGCAAGTCCTATTTTGCTTTCACCAAAAGTTGAAGTTTGAACAAATCCTTCATATCTTAAATAAATAAGGAAGACTTTATTATTCATATACTCATTCTCTAAGAGAACACAATTAATTCTTCTATAAGAAGCCATTTCTTGAATGAAGGGGAAAAAATGTCAGTTCTCCCCCATCAAAAGAATCTAGTCCTTTTTTGTTTCCATAAATTACAAATAAATACTTTATTTCAAGTTCTACACATATAATCATTTTTTCATGAACTACTTTATGATAGAGGAACAATTCAAACACAAAACCAAAGCGAAAACCCTCATATACATCCACAGGGATTCAATAGGTACTTCAAAAATGAAGCTGGCAAAAAACCAATTGTACATATGGCTGAAAATGTGCAAAGTTACAGAAAAGCCTTCATAATTAATCCCTCAGTTAATAAGGAACTGTAAACTTCCTGAAGATCTAGGAGGTGAGATTTATTCCCAGTTTAAAAAAAATTATCATGTGATAGCTATAACTAACTCATGCAAAAATTGTTATAATCAATCAGTGACTTGCTTACAGTATTAATCATATTAGCAAAGTGTTTTGCTACTAGAATATACACATGATACATATGTATTTAAAAAAAGGCTCCTATAATAGCATACATTTCTCTGGGTTTATGTGCCATAATAGCTGAAGGAAAAGGCAACAACTAATTTTCAGCTGAGACATCAAAGATGGGCTCCTTCATAAAACATGCTAGCTTCAAGATTAAGACCAAGATAAAGATTCTCATCGGCTTCTCTTATTACCAATGAAAAAATGATCATCTGTTTGTAAAATCACAATTATAACACTATCTAACCTCTAATAACTCAGATATTCTCTAACAACTCAGATACTCTAATAACTGCCTTTCATCAACAGTATCAAGCTGCTTTGCCCATGCTAATTAAGCTACATAAATCGCCCCCTGCGAGGAAAGCATTATTATCAGCTGAAGGTTAATCTTTTCAAAGAAAGACTTGGATTTTTCTTGTATATTATTCTACTGCCTGATTGAGGTGCAAGATAGTTGTCAGAACAAGGGAGTTGAAGTTCAAAGATAAAATGTATTATAAGTTCTTAGAGGTAGACTCCTATACCCCTTTCATGTTCTCAAGTACTTTAATCTAAACCCAAAGTAAACAACTTATTTTGCCTTTCACTGAAAATGACAAGTGATATGCCAAGAGAAAGCCATCTAGAACATTAATATCAAGTCCACGGGAAATTTGAGTTTCTTCATATTAAAATTTAAATTTAAAACTAAGTCCACATTCATCAAGTAACTTAAATGTGTTCATATAACTATTTTTACAGGGGAATAATTAGTCTTTTGCACAGAAACTTCTATGCTTTGTTTCCAAAGTGTCAACAAAGTACATTCTATTTTCTTTCATTACTGTAAAACAACATACATTATGTGTTTTTTCTTTTTCTTCATTTTTATCAAGTTGATTGCATTCCCATTTGTATATTTTTAAAACAAAATATAGACAAAAAGAACCCAAACTAAAGCACATAAAATTTTCCCAAGTCAAAACAGAAATGTTTTTGTTTTTCCCTAATAATGACATGATGAACGTGTAAAATTCCCAAAATATAGCAATAACACCATCTCTTCTCCCAGTGGAAAATTTTATCCAGGCAGATGGAATGACAGAAGATGAAAGAACACTATCCTTTGCCCTCAGGCATATACTATCAGCTAGAAGTATGAAGCCTATTTCCAAAACCTACCAGGAGACTAGAAAAACAATGACTTAAGCAGCATTTCATTGAAATGCTGAATCCTAAAGTTATACATAGTATTCTAGAACCTTTTATTTTGTCTAGAGGTAAGAATCACAGTACTGGGATTTTACTATGTCCCCACTTTAGAGAAGGACTGTGATTCTTCCATATACGGTGCCTAACATATTTCACACAGGAATCCACATTTAGATAATGGATAAATGACACACTGGAGTCTAACGTGCTGCCATCTAGACAATTAAACCTTTTTCATTATTAGTGAAAGGGTGGCACTCTACTGGCAGAGATCTCACAGACCACCAAGGCTTGTATGAAAGGTTTTTATTGGTGGGGGATGGTGTAGAGCAGCACTAAGGAGGAGAGAAGAGAGAGAGAGAAGAGAGGGGCATAAAGGAGAAAAAGAGGAGAGAGAGAGGAGAGAGGGGAGAGAGAGAGAGAGAGAGCAGAGAGAAAGAGAGTCAAAAGAAAAGTGCACCCTTCTACAGGCTCAGTTAGGGGAGGTGACAGGATGGTAGAATAACCAATAAGGAGTTGTTGCTCTGGCGGAAAGAGCCGTTAGGGGTAGGCCATAAGTTTGAAATTTTCAGTGGGTAATTGGGATAGGGAGATGAAGTAAGTTTGCAATTACCTAACATTCCTCCCTTCTTTTTTTTTTTTCCCCTCCCTTCTTGATATGTTAAAAATAGAGGGTTGGCCTTGGGATAGGGGACATCGAGTTCTCTCTTCTGTACCTTCTTCCTGCTGAAAGAGGCACGTAGTTTTTAATTGGCCAACTAGAGGGGGATTATGATTTTTTGTTGGGAGGATGTAGGTTTTTGTTTTCAGAGTGTTTTTTAGCGGCGGTTGTTTTGAAGTAGTGTTCAGGAAAAGTCTTATGGCCTGGAGTAGAATGTAATCTATTCATGAACAGTGTTTTTTTGTTGTAGGTTGGAGCACCAACTGAGTAGTTACGTGTTGAGACAACTTTGAGAGTTGAGTTTGAATAAAACGAGTTATGTATGGAGTCATAGCCATTAGGTTAAGGATGACAATTATAGATTGAGGAAGGGTAGAAGTGTAACCTAGAGTGGGTTTTGAATGAACCAAGAGGAGAAACTTGATGACATTGATTTATGTTGTTTTTTTCAGAGTTTGAGGCTTTCTTGGAGTGATTGGACTTGTTAGTGATTATTTTAGACTCATTAACAAAGAAAAAACATCAATTTAAAAGGAGAGAGGTTGGAGGGTTTCTTTGGTAGGGAATGTAGACGTAGAAGTGCCAGGGGTAGAAGAGTGATTTAGTTTAAGTGAAGTTTGAGCAAAAGTTTAGTTAAGGTAGATTTGAGGGATTTGTTAAGACTTTTTAACTTTCTTTGAAGATTGAGGATAGAAAGGAATATGGAAGTGTCACGGGATACCTAAGTCTTTAGTTAAGGTTTGAGAAATGGTGGATGTGAATTTAGGTCCATTGTCGGACTGTAAAGAACAGGGGATTCCAAAGCAGGGAATAATATCTTTGAGTATGATAGAGGCAATAGTGGTAAGCCCTCTTGTTTGTAGTGGGAAAGGCTTTAATTTAACTTGAGAAAGTATTTACTAATACTAAGAGGTAGTTATAATATTTGATCTTAGGTAGGTGTGTGAAATCAAGTTGTCAGTCTATTTTAGGAAGAAGTTTTTTAGACTGGTGAGTTGGAAAGTGTGGGAGGCGAGACTTTTCTTGTGGGTTGGAGCGCTGGTAGATTTTATAGGATGATGTAAGTTGATTCAGAAACTCTGAATCTATTTGTGAGAGAGAAAAGAAAGCTTTGAGGAATTGTAGTAAAGTTTAAGAGTTGGGGTGAAACAACTTGTGGAGATAGATGAGGAGGTCACGAGCAGGAGGTTGTTTTTGTTTTTTTTTTCTTTACTGTAGTAGCAATAGGAGCAGAAACAATAAGGGGGTGAGAGGAGGTGTTAGGAGATGAGTGTTGGAGAGTAGCTGTACGTGCTGTACCATTAGCTAGGTTGTTACTCTTTGGTATAGGTGAGTGGTTAGATTGATGTGAATGGTAATGGACAATGTTTATAGCCTTAGGTAATTTAGAAGCTTTTAGTAGTTTGATAATAAAGTGAGAGTTAAGAATAGGATTATCTTTGGTGTTACATAAGCCTCGCTCTTTCCATATAGCTGCATGGGATAATATGTGGAATGCATACTTAGAGTTACTATAAACAGTGAGAGATTTATCTCGTGCTAGGGTGAAGGCTCTGGTTAGTGCTATTAGATCTACTTGTTGGTTAGTGGTGGAAGAGGGAAGAGAGTGTGCTTCTATGATTTCATTTGAGGACACATTGCATAGCCTGCTCTACAAGTTCTCTTATACATAAAGGAACTGCCATCTGAAAACCAGAGGAGATCAGTATTAGGAAGAAGTCCTTCTTGTATTTTGAAGAGGCAAGGGAGAAGAGTGTCTAGTGTTTGAAGGCAATCGTGAGTGGGTGACAAGTCAGAGGGAGTAGGTAAGAAAGATGCAGGATTTAGTGTGGGACGTGTTAAAAGATAATGATGGGTCAGATGAGAGAGAGGTTTGAAGGTTAAGAATGTGGCATGGTGGTAGGGTTTGAAGATATTTGTATAGATTAGATAGAGAATGAGGGGATAGGACAGTAGTAGGGGAACAGATTCTTTGATTCTTGTGTTAAGAGTAACCGTGGCTGTCAACGCCTTGAGACAAGGGGCCCAACCTCGAATAGTGCGATTTAACTGTTCTGAGAGATAGGTAATTGGAGCAAAGGTGGGGCCTAATTGATGTCTAAGCACGCTGAGAATAAACTCATGGTTTTCTGTGACATATAGGAGGAAGTGGTGAGAAAGATCAAGAAGGTGGAGGGCTGGAGCTTCTTTATAAAGCACGCTGTAGAGATTTAAAGGAAGTGGAAATGAAGGTTAGAAGAGGCTTATGAGGGTCACCTTGAGTAGCATTATATAAAGGAGCAGTAAGGCGAGAAAAGTTGGGAATCCATGCTCTGAGGTATCCAGTTAATTGTAAAAAGGAGAGGAGTTCTTGTTTTGTGGTGGGTAGAGGACAGTCGTGAAGAAGGCTTTTTCTGTCTATGGTAACAGCTTTGAAGTCCGGGGACAAAAAGACGCTAGGGTGACTTTTTGTTGGAAACACTGAATTTTTGAGGGAGAGACCCTATATCCTTTATTTGTAAGGAAATTAAGCAGGGAACAGGTGTTATGTTTAGAGTTATGTAAGGTGGGACTATAGAGTAGGAGGTCATTGATATACTGAACTAAGGAGAGGAGAGGGATCATAGGACTGGAGGTCTCGTGATAATGTTTGGCCAAGTAAGTGGGGGCTGTTATGAAATCCCTGGGGGAGTACAGTCCAAGTAAGTTGGGAAGAAGTCTGAGAAGTAGCGTTAGTCTATGCAAAGACAAATAGGTTTTGGCAATTAAGGTGTAGGTTAATAAGAATTGGAAAACAGGAGGTAATTGAGGGGGTTTTAGTATCCCAAACCTTAGGATTTACTTCCTCTGCTGGAATGGGCCAGGGTGATGAGTCTTTGATGGCTTGGGAAAGGACGAGGCAGAGTGAGGCAGAAGGAGATGGGTCAGCATCTATTAATTTAAAATTAAAAGTGAGGATGGTATCTAATTTGGAAAGTATGCCACGTCCCAGAAGGGGAACTGGATAGGAAGGTAATATTAAAAAGGAATGTATAAATGAGAAATTGCCAATTATGCAGTGTAAAAAAGGAGTTGTCAAATGGATGGTGGGAAAAACTCTCTACCCCAACAATAGAGGTAGGCAACAGGGAGGTAGGACCACTGAACTGAGCTGAGAAGTTAGCTCCTGCGTCTAATAGGAAAGCCATCATCCATCCTACCTGCTACATCAGGGTTACCCTTGGCTCCGCAGAGGTGATCTTCATCTGGTTAGAGAAGTCAGGGTCCCATTAATCTTCAGAAGAGGCAAGCCCCAACAAGTCTGCTGTAGGTGCCGCAGGTTGGCTAGTCCCATGTCCTCTCTGGGCCAAGGGGCAGTCAGCTTTCCTGTGGCTCTTTCTTTTGTAGAGAGGGCATAGCCCTGGCGGGGGCCTAGTATTGGAGCAACATTGTACCCAATGGTCTTCTTTACTGCATTTGTAGCATGGTCCAGGTGGTTGAGACATGAAGCGGCCTTTGGCCCCTGATGACTTAGGCAGGTTAGGAATGATGGCCTTAGTGACACTGCTTGTAGTGCTTTTAGCTAGCATTTGATAATTTTGGGTTTGAGATCTTTTATTTTTTCTTAAAACATTATCTCGTCCTGTGTAAATCTTAAAGGCTATATCTAAGATCACAGCCTGGGGTGTCAGGGGTCCATGCTCCAAGCACTTTAGTTTAAGTTTGATGTCGGGGAAAATTTGGTTAAAGAAATAAGTTATAAGAACATTTTTCTCAAAAAAAAAAAAAGAACGTTTTTCTCATTTATTGTTTTAGGATCTAAATTAGTATATTTATCAAAAGTCTCAGTAAGGTGTTGGGGAAAGCTGAAGGATTTTCAGACTTATCTTGTATGACTTCTAGTAATTTATCATAATTGATAGCCTTTTTGGCGGAAACTTTAAGTCCGTTAAGAATGCAGGTAATAAAAAATGTTTTTACTTTTTCTTCCCATATTATCATTATAATTTTAATCTGGTTGGGAGTTAGGGACCATGGTGTCACCTGTAGGATGCTCACTGTTTGACATATGAAATTGATCTGTTGCCTTTTACACCCTCTCCCACACTCATTTGCACTCGTTAGAGATCAGGGTATTAGCTAAGATAATAAAAATATCATGCCAAGTAAGCTGATAGGACATAGTAATAAATGGAAAATCTTGAATAAAATGAAAAGGATTAGAAGTAAAGGAACTTAGTCTAACCTTAAGTTGTGGGAGTTCAGTTATGGGGAAAGGAACAAACAGAAATTACACCATTGGCTCCAGTTACCTGGCAGAGCGAGGCTAGGAAGTGAGAGGGAGCTGAAGGTCCCTTTAATTTTGGAAATTGATGGGACTGGATCAGGTGAGAGGACTGGAGGGAAGTGAAGGATGAGTAGTGGATGAGGATGCAGTAGAGTTAGTTTGTAATTTGTTTGTATTGCTATACGGTGGCACTATAGGATCATTATATGGAGAAGCTGGAGGGAGAAAGGGGTAAAGAGGTCTGGAAATGTTTCTTGGAGCAGCCGGTGGTGGACTGACAGACAACATGGAAGAACTCTGGGGGCTAGTTGGAGGGGAGGAGTTAGGAGACCAGTTTAGATTGGTTGACGGGGAAGTAAGAGGGACAGAGGGTGAAGGCAATTGTGTGGTTGACGGAGGAGCCGAATATGGCGCTGTGGTTTGAATAGGTTTGATTTAGGGAGATAAGAGAGTAGAAGAGTTCTTTGTTACAAGAATTTTGTAATTACCTGAACATAAATTAGGCTTGGTTTTAAGATAGGAGAAGTTTTGAACATAGGGGACCTCACTCCATTTGCCAAGGCACTCACAACAGTCATATAAGTTTTGAATTAAAGAAAAATTAAATGAGCTATAGCTTGGCTAGATACTTTGGTTATCTAGCTTGTAAAGTGGCTTAGAGAGTTTAATTAATTTTTTTTGGCTTTAAGTATAATCCTAATTCTACCAGGTGGTGTAATAAGCACCCCAAGGGGGAGTTAGGTGGGATAGAATAGCCTGCTGCTTGATGCTGGCTGGGAAAACAAGAACACAGTTCAGGATAGCCATCACTATACCCAAATCTGTGTCAGACCCTTGAGGCCGAGGAGAGCTTGAGACCTGGCACCAGCAATTTTCGTGTGAGGCGTGAAAGCCTTGAGCTAGGCCACGCAAGGTCAACGAGAATAGGGAACTCAAGCCTTGAGAAACGGGGTGAATCGCTAGGAATGTAAGCAACCCAGCCCACAATTAGGGAAAACTTGTTCCCATAGGGGTACTCACCAAGTTTGGATGAGGCCGGTGTTAGGTGCTGGTTAGAGCACCTTGGCGGATGGACACAAGCCAATGCGGTGGTGAGTGCCAGGGAGTGCGAGAAGAGGATAGGGAGCTCTCGGGAGTTGGGAGCGTTCCCTAATTAGATCCGGCTTCTGACACCAGATGAAAGGGTGGCACTCAACCGGCAGAGATCTCACAGACCACCAAGGCTTGTACGAAAGGTTTTTATTGGTGGGAGATGCTGCAGAGCAGCGCTGAGGAGGAGAGGAGAGAGAGAAGGGAGGGGGAGAGAAGGGAAGATAGGAGAGAGAGAGGGGAGAGAGGAGGAGAAGGGGGAGAGAGAGAGAGAGGGAGAGAGAGAGAGAAAGAGAGTCAAAAGAAAAGTGCACCCTTTTGAGCCCAGGAATTGGAGGTTGCTGTGAGCTGTGGTGCCACGGCACTCTATCCAGGGTGACAGCTTGAGACTCTGTCTCAAAAGAAAAGTGCACCCTTTTATAGGGTCAGTTAGGGAAGGTGACGGGATGATAGAATAGCCAATAAAGAGTTACTGCTCTGGCGGGAAGAGCCGTCAGGAATAGGTCATAAGTCTGAAATTTTCAGTGGGTAACTGGGATAGATAGATGAAGTAAGTTTTGCAATTATCTAACAATTAGTATTACTCATTATTTCATAAAGAGGAAAGAAAGAGACATCTTCAGGTCTTCTCCCAATGTTACCTATTCTTTGGCTCCTTGATGTAAAAATATGAAAACAATTCTCAGGTTAAGTTAGGATGTTTGGATTTCAGCACAAGCATATGTGACTCTTTTCGTTTCATGTGATAAAGGAACTGGATATGATGGGTAAAAACATACTCATTACAAACTCATTTCCAATTCCAAAGACTTACAATTAATGTTTTTCATGTTTTATGTGGCTATTAAAATACTAAATTTTAATAGTATTAAATGGAATAGTTTAACAATGGAATGATCCATTGTTATTCCATGTATTTGTTTCTGTCCTTAAAGATAGGCAGACTATTTCTGTAAAGATACGCAAAAAAGTAACAGAGGAGGCTGCTTCTAGAAGAGGCAACTGAGGTGTGAAGTGTGGTGTGGGAAATATCTCACCAATGTATACCCCTTTTGAACTATTTGTATATTTTGCTATGGCTATGAATCACTTTTTTAAAAACTTAAAAAAAAAATCGCGTATCAAAAATTATTAACTAAACTTAATTACTGTGACAGGAAGGAAAGAAATGAGAAGAGAGTTCTTCATACTGAGTGAATGAAGATGAACTACTTTGCATCAACACAATTAAGGCAAGACCCTTGATCAAAAAAAAAAAAAGACGACTATCAAAGTAAAGGTCTAAGAAGTACCCTTGTGTTCTCTGTAAAATTATAAATCTCTTTATATTAAAGTTTATGTAGGTCCATAATCCCTTATTTCTTTTATGTGCATTTAGTTAAATAATGCTTTGATATTTAAATAAGTTTCTATGAAATCAGGATTTTTTTCCTAAATGTTTCACCATAAAAAAGCCATCTAGGGCGGCACCTGTGGCTCACTGAGTAGGGCGCCAGCCCCATATGCCGGAGGTGGCGGGTTCAAACCCAGCCCCAGCCAAAAACTGCAAAATAAATAAATAAATAAATAAATAAATAAATCCCCAGCACGGTATTTTAAAAAAAAAAGCCATCTAGATTACCTGTAAAAACAAAGAAGCAATATCTATTGGTGGATTTCATAACATCTTTCTCCTAGAAAACATTTACTCTGTAAATGCCTGTCTTTTGTATTATCACTGAAAAAAAGAACAAAACTAAAATGGAGGGCATGGGGAAAGAAAAGGGGAGTGAAAGAAGTGAGAAGGGAGAAAAAAGAGGAGAGAAGAGACAGGAAGAAAAAAAGAAAATGTGATATAGCAATCACTTGTTTATCCGTAGGGACATCTTCCAAAACTCCTAGTGGATGCCTGAAACCACAGATAGCACTGAACCCCATATATTCTAAGTTTTTTCCCATATATACATACCTATGATAAAGTTTAATTTATAAATTAGGCACAATAAGGGTTTAAAATATCAACTAATAAAATAGAACAATTTTAACAACACAATGTAATAAAAATCATATGAATGTGGTCTCTCTGTCTCTCAAAACTACAGTTGACCACAGGTAACCAAAATTGTGAAAAGCAAAACAACAGATTGGGGGGCGGGGGTAGGGTACTAAGGTAATATGATCTCGATACGACTAAGAATCACAATTCATTAATATATATAATATAAATATACATACATACACACACATACACATTCTTGCTAAGTACTTGTTATATGCCAGGTACTTCTTTTGTTTTGTTTTGAGACAGAGTCTCATTTTGTCACCCTCAGTAGAGTGTGACAAAACTCACAGCAACCTCAAACTCCTGGGCTTCAGCAATTCTCTTGCCTCAGCTTCCCAAGTAGCTGGGACTACAGGCCTCCACCACAATGCCCACCTATTTTTAGAGCCAAGGTCTCACTCTGGCTCAGGCTGGTCTCCAATTTGTGAGGCCTCGGCCTTCCAAGTACTGGGATTACAGACATAAACCACTGCACCCAGCCCGTATGCCGCGTACTTAAAGACAAAAACAAAATAAAACAACCACTATCCTCAAAGATTTTACAATCTAATGGGAAAGGCAGATAACAGTTATGAATTGCAGTATGTGTAATAACAACTATGATTTGTTGTGAGAGTTTAGACTGTAGCAAGAAGAGATAATAGCTGGTGTAGCTAAGGGCAGCTACACATGAACCATTCTAAGAAGAAAGAGTTTTTTTGATTAAGGAAGGAAAAGACATTTAAAACAGGGAAGAGGGCTCGGCGCCTGTGGCTCAACGGGCTAAGGCGCCAGCCACGTACACCTGAGCTGGCGGGTTCGAATCCAGCCCGGGGCCCGCCAAACAACAATGACGGCTGCAACCAAAAAATGGCTGGGTGTTGTGGCGGGCGCCTGTAATCCCAGCTACTTGGGAGGCGGAGGCAGGAGACTCGCTTGAGCCCAGGAATTGGAGGTTGCTGTGAGCTGTGATGCCACAGCACTCTACCCAGGGTGACAGCTTGAGGCTCTGTCTCAAAAAAATAAAAAAAATAAAAAATAAATAAAACAGGGAACAGCATGCGAAATGGAAGAACAATGTGAAAGAGCAAATTGTATTCAGGAAATATGAACTAATTTTTTATGGTTGGAGCATACAGTATATGCGAGAATAGGAAGTAAAGGTAAAATGACACTTTAAAGTGGAAGGAAGAATTGTGGAAAATTAAGCTAGAATGGCGGGTACAGTTTTCTTAAAACTATAAAAGAATATTTTAAAAGCAAATTGTGTAAATATGTGCTGGGTGAGGGTGACGGAAGTGTCTTAACTTTAAAAAATACCAAATTTCTTCAGAACACAAATACACTATCAGTATACGAATATATGGTACTACTTACCAATTACCCTTACCTATTAATTATCAGTTTCAGTAGAAACTGATAATTTTTCTACTTGAAAATACATAGTTCGTTAGATTTGTTTTGTACATGAACCCCAAAGCATTAAGGCTGTATTACTGCCAAATGTCATATAGTTCACATTAGTCACTAATTCAGATTGACTTCCTCCCAAACAAACAAATTAGTAATATTTAACTAAATAACAATACATGGCACATCTGCCTCTATAAAATCAGGCATGCACATTGAAAGTACTTGAACAAATATAAGCCCCAGGAATATTTATATTTAGCAATATTTTAAGAGTCCAAGAATCCTTGCAATTCAGTGCTGAATCTGAAAGACTGATTGTACTGTAAACTTTTATGCCTATTTTGTGAAGTTCTCTAAATGTTACCTAGATTATGTAATTTTATTAACAAAAATATTAATAGCACAAGTACTATATAGGTAAGTTTGCCTCAGTAAAATTTTTTAGCCTATTTTATATACACACACACATTACACACGCTGAGACCACTATCCTAGAAACATATTTATTCCTATTTATTATTACTTCCGTAAGACAGTCAGAGATCAGTAAGATTCAAAAGACTTAGACTACTAGTCTGGCTATAAAAGTATTTGTCCTAAGTCATATCATTACTGGGCCTTGCTTTTTTTCATCCATGAAAATCCTAACTTTTTCCCAAATATATAAAAATTGTATAGTGAACACTTTTTTCCTAAGTATATAAAATTTACTATTTTTGTAAAAATTAGTACTTACACTTTAAAAGAAGTAATGAAAAAGTACGTAGAGGGGAAAAAACCCTCAAATACTACCATATAGAAATAGCTACCATCTATACTAACATTCTCTAGCCATTTCAGTACATATGTGGAAATAAATTAAAAAGCTTTTTTATATAATAAAATTAGATATCTGTGTTTTTAAAATATAATACATTTTTTCTACTTGAATTTAATAGAAGTACAAATTTGGTAAAAATACATGAATTCCTCAATTTCAAATGGATATTTTCTAAAAGATCTAAGGTTTGGGCTGGTCTCAATGGCTCATGCCTGTAATCCCAGCACTCTGGGAGGCCGAGATGGGTGGATTGCTCTGAGCTCACAAGTTGGAGACCAGAGCAAGATCCCATCTCTAAAAATAGCTGGGTGTTGTGGCGGGTGCCTGTAGTCCCAGCTACTCGGGAGGCTGAAGCAAGAGGATGGCTTGAGCCCAAGAGTTTGAGGTTGCAGTGAGCCATAATGCCATGACACTCTACCAAGGGTGACAAAGTGAGACTCTGTCTCAAAAAAAAAAAAGATGTAAGGTTACAAAGAAGAAAACCATTAAAAAACTGTTTATTCGGCTCAGCGCCTGTGGCTCAACAGGCTAAGGCGCCAGCCACGTACACCTGAGCTGGCAGGTTCGAATCCAGCCTGAGCCCGCCAAACAACAATGACGGCTGCAACCAAAAAATGGCCAGGCGTTGTGGCAGGCGCCTGTAGTCCCAGCTACTTGGGAGGCGGAGGCATGAGACTTGCTTGAGCCCAGAAATTGGAGGTTGCTGTGAGCTGTGATGCCATAGCACTCTACCCAGGGGTGACAGCTTGAGGCTCTGTCTCAAAAAAACAAACAAACAAAAAAAAAAACAAATAAAAAAAAACTGTTTATTCATGTCTTTATATTTTTAATTTTAGATTATTATTGACTGAAGCATGAGAATACTCATGTCCAACTCCAAGTTTGTTGGCATGTTATTTCCCACACTATCAAAGTTATAACATATGTTAGATTTCATAATCATAACTTACTTAAATATCTAGTATTTCATATTAAATGGTGTCACTAGCAGTTTTATCAATTTATTATTTATTTATTTATTTAATTTAGAGACAGAATCTCACTATGTCACCCTTGGTAGAGTGCTGCAGCGTCATAGCTCATAGCAACCTCAAACTTTTGGGCTCAAGTGATCCTCTTGCCTCAGCTTCCCAAGTAACTGGGACTACAGGCACTCACCATAACCCCTGACTAGTTTTTTAGTATAGACAGGGTCTCCCTGTGCTCAGGCTGCTTGAGCTCAAGTGATCTGCCCACTGTGGCCTCCCAAAGTACTAGGACCACAGTGTGAGCCACCACAACTGCCCCAGTTTATCTTTTAAATGGCTTAATTTCATAATTAAGTGATTTTTTTTAAAGAGGGACAGAAGTTGGTATAATGGTGGTGGGGGGAAACAAATTATGGGTTTGGGGTAATGTCTCCTATTCAATTTATACTTAATGGTATCTTGGCTAGAATTATATTCCTGGATCATATTTTCTTTGTATCAGAAGAATATAAAGATTGCTACAATGGTATCTAGCATTGACTGATCAATCCTAGGAAGAAGTTTACAAAGAGTTTCATTTCTCCCCCTTTTAAATAATATGTTCTTTCTAGATACCTGAAAAAAATATCAAAGGTCTATCATTTAACCTACATTATGTCAAAGCAATCAAAATTCACAGGACCTAAAATATTACTCCGACTTGAGGATTTAACTGTTTATTCTTTTCAGAGGAAATGTCTTTATTTTATCTTCAAGTAATTTTTTTCTTTTACATTTTTCATTTTCTACTTTGTGCAATTATTTTAATGATAGATGTTTGTTGGTTCTCTATGTGCATTTTATTCCATGTGTTTTAATCTCTTGCTTTTTTGTCCAAGATTTTCTTCAATGTCAGTACTTTAATTTTTGGCAATTATTTCTACCCCTTGCTATTTCTACTTTATTTATTATTCCAGTAATTAGGTTACAAGATACCATTCAGCAAATTTCTTTCTGGGGCAAAGTAGTCCAACTTGCACATGCGGAGTCCTGTCAGCCTTCAGGAAATCAGAAGGTAATATTCCCCAAAAAAACTACAGTACCTATCTTTACTATTGTGTTACACCTTACAAAAAATCTCATTTGCTTTTCTTTGCTCCTTATCTAAAAATATAAGTAATCATAGTTAAGTAAAAGGAGGAAGCAGATTAAAATACCCATATTTTTATAATAGCATGTTTATGTTACTTCCTATATTTCATATTACATACAGGTAGAACTTTACCTTGGCTATCATTTCAAATTGACCATTCTGCACATTAGAGAATTATTATTTCTGTATAGCTATATACACATATATGTACATAGACACACATACAGAGACAGTGCAAAAGTTTATGCGTGAGCATCCTAAACAGTTGTATTAGGAGACAAACAAAATATTTATAAAATTGTTTTTAAATAAATGAATCAAAGGCTGGGCACAGTGACTCACACTTGTAATTCTAGCATTCTGAGAGGCCGAGGTGGGTGGACTGCCTAAGCTCATGAGTTTGAGACCAGCCTGAGCCAGAGCAAGACCCCGTCTCTAAAATAGCCAGGTATGGGGCAGGTGTTGTCCCAGCTACTTGGGAGGCTGAGGCAAGAGAATCGCTTGAGCCTAAGAGTTGGAGGTGCTGTGAGCTGTGTCACCATGATACTCTACTAAGGGCAACAAAGTGAGACGTTGTCTAAAATAAATAAATAAATACTCAGGGATTTTCAATTAAAACAATTAAATACTCAATTTACATATAATCCCAAAATGTAATATAGTACTATAACCAGTGGCAATGTTATAAAGTCTAAAAAAACAAAGAGTTATCTTGAAGTTCAGAAACTTGGGTTCTACTCTGTACTCTGCCAGAAATTGGCTATATCACTTAGGGAAAAATATTTAGTATGCCATTTAATATTCACTTTATTTAGTTGTAAAAATGAAAGGGTTAATAGATAAGACTATAAAAGTCCTGTTCAGTTCTTTAATTTTATGAACATGTAAGAAAATTATGATCGTAGGTATAGTAGCCAGACCACGAGATGACCGCCCAGGGAGTCCTGCCTTCTGGTACATTCTCTCTTATGTAGTCTGATCCCACAATAAACAGCCATGACATACGATAACCTATTCAGTATCGCATAATGATGAGATGTGACTTCTGATGCACAGCTCATAAAAGACATTGCAGCTATTGCCCTTGCTCTCTTGAATCACTTATTGTGGGGAGCAGCCAGATAACATGTTGTAAAACACTTAAATTAAATTTTGGGGTAACAATTTGTTATAGAGCAATAAATAACTAATAAATCAAGCCAATGAAACAATATATATTTTGAGTAGCTTTCTTTTTAAAAAATTTAATCCATTTTCTCAAATGGACACTATTCAAATAAAGAGTAAGGAATCAATAACATATGTATTAATATTTATAGGTATATAAAATGAAGAATGTAATCCTAACTATGAAATAGAATTTCTTTATAGACATTCCTGACAGTTTGGTGTATAGATTTAATTTCATAACCTTTTCCTAAAGTTATATATTGATGTGGTTTTTTTTGTTTTTTTTTTTTGTAGAAATAGAGTCTCACTTTATCTCCCACGGTAGAGTGCCGTGGCATCACAAAGCTCACAGCAACCTCCAACTCCTGGGCTTAGGCAATTCTCTTGCCTCAGCCTCCTGAGTAGGTGGGACTACAGGCCCCTGCCAAAACACCCGGCTATTTTTTTGTTTTGCAGTTCGGCCGGGGCCGGGTTTGAACCTGCCACTCTCGGTATATGGGGATGGTGCCCTACTCGCTGAGCCACAGGAGCCACCCTGTATTGATGCTCTTTAACATGAAGTAGGCCATATAACTCAAACACTAGCACTTGTAAACAGTATGAATTAAAAGTTTAATATGTCATTCTAACAAGTTGCTTGAAACATAAACTTTATAGTTATTTTTGTAGGAAATCATATTAGATTGTTTTACATTCTGAAAGTTACAATGTATTTACATGAAACTGAACTTAATACCTAAATGTGATTTACAAAAACTGTCAAGAAGGTCCTTTACTTCAGATGATGTATTTCATCTGGGTCAGAGGCCATCTTCTGACTTAACTAATTATAAAGATCAGTTGGCAAGGTGTCTTTTCTGGTGAAAAATAAATTGCCTTACTTTGAAGCATATGGGGGTTTGTTAACACAGGAAAACCTCACTTTGCGGCACTTTGATTTACTGAGCTTCATAGATAATGTGGGGTTTTTTCCAAATTGAAACTTAAGGCACAATTTTCCCCACAGCATGTGCTCATTTTATGTCTTTATGTCATATTTTGATGAGTCTTTGGTGAGTATTTAAAACTACTTCATTATTATTATATCTTTTATGGTGATCTGTGATTAAGTGATCTTTGATGTTAGTACTGCAATTGCTTTTTTTTTTTTTTTTTGAGACAAAGTCTCACTATGTCGCCCTCGGTCAAGTGCCGTGGCATCACAGCCCACAGTAACCTCAAACTCTTGGGCTTAAGCGATTCTCTTGCCTCAGCCTCCCAAGTAGCTGGGACTACAGGCATCCACAACATCCCGCTTTTTTTTTTGTTGCAGTTGTCATTGTTGGTTAGCTGGCCCGGGCCAGGTTCGAACCCATCAACTTCGGTGTATGTGGCTGGCGCCGTAACCACTGTGTTACCAGCGCCAAGCCTGCAATTGTTTTTTGATTGCCAAAAACCAGGACTATGTAAGACAGTGAACTTAATAAATGCTGTGTATGTTCTTATCGGCCACTTCCCAGTCTCTCTTCCCTATTTCTCCCTATTCCTTCAGACACAACAATATGGAACTTAGATCAATTATAACCCTATAATGACTTCTAAGTATTAAAGCGAAAGGAAGAGCCTTACCTCTACACTTTTCAAAATCTGGAAATGATTAAGTTTAGTGGTAAAGGCATGTTAAAAGCCAAGACAGGCCAAAAGCTAGGCCTCCTGTGGCACACAGCTGAGTTTTGAATGCAAAGGAAAAATTCTTAAGGAAAATTAAAAGCACTACTCCAGTTAGATACGAATGATAAGAAAGCAAAACAACCTACTGCTGATATGGAGAAAGTTTTAGTGGTGTACAGAGAGGATCAAAACAGTAACAACATTCCCTTAAGCCAAAGCCTAATCCAGAGCAAGGCAACCCTAACTCTTTAATTTCATAAAGGCAAAAACAGGTAAGAAACCTGCAAAAGAAAAGATGGAAGCTAGCAGAAGTTGGTTCGCGAGGCTTAAGCAAAGAAGCTGTCACCAGAATATAAAAGTGTCAAACATGAAACATCAAATGGTGATGTAAAAAGCTACAGCAAATTATCTAAGCGGTCAGGCGCAGTGGCTCACGCCTGTAATCCCAGGACTCTGGGAGGCCGAGGCGGGTGGATGGCCTGAGCTCACAAGTTTGAGACCAGCCTGAGCTATAGCCAGACCCTCACCTCTAAAAATAGCTAGGCACTTGTGTCAGGTGCCCATAGTACCAGCTACTAGGGAGGCTAAGGCAAGAGGATCACTTGAGCCCAAGAGTTTGAGGTTAAGACTCTGTGTCAAAAAAAACCTAAACAAATTGTCTAAAAGATATAGCTAAGATTATTCATGAGGGTGGTTACACTCAATAACAGGTTTTCAATGTAGACACAAAAGACTTTTATTGAAAGATGTCACCTATGACTTTCACAGGTAGAGAAAAGTCAGTATCTGGCTTCAAAGCTTCAAAGGACAGGCTGACTCTCTAGTTAGGGGCTAATGCGGCTGTTAACTTTCAGTTGAAACCAATGATCATTTACCATTCCAGAAATTCCTGGGGCTCTTAAGAATAATACTAAATCTATTCAGCCTGGGTCTCAATAAATGGAACAACAAAGGCTGGAGGCCAGCACATTTGTTTATAGTATGGCTTAATAAATATTTTAAGGTCACTATCGAGACCTATTGCTCAAGAAAAAAAAAAATCCTTTGGCGGCACCTGTAGCTCAGTGGGTAGGGTGCCAGCCACATACACCCGGGCTGGTGGGTTTGAACCTGGCCCAGCCAGCTAAAACAACAATGATAAATGCAACAACAACAACAAAAAAAATAGCTTGGTGCTGTGGCATGTGCCTGTAGTCCCAGCTACGTGGGAGGTTGAGGCAAGAGAATTGCTTAAGCCCAAGAGTTTGAGGTTGCTGTGAGCTGTGATGACACAGCACTCTACCCAGGGTGACAGCTTGAGACTGTCTCCAAAAAAAAAAATCCTTTTTTTATTATTATTCTATTACTGTTCCTTGACAAAGCACCTGGTCACTCAAAGAGTTCTCATGAAGATGTACAAGACTTGATGTTATTTTTATACCTGCTAACACAACCACCATTCTGTAGCACACAAATCCAGGAGTAAATTTGACTTTCAAGGCTTAATATTTAAATGCATTTCATAAGGCCATAGATACCAAGCATAGATAGAGATTCCCCTGATGGATCTGGGCAAAGTCATTTGAAACCTTCTAAAAAGGATTCATCATTCTAGATGCCATTAAGACATCTGTGACTCATGGGATGCAGTCAAAATATCAATACTAAAGTTTGGAGAAACTGATTCCAAACCTCATGGTTGACTTGAGGGTTCAAGACTACAGTGAAGGAAGCAAATGCCTACATGATGGAAGTAACATGAGAACTAGAATTAGAAGTGGAGCATGAAGTTGTGACTGAATTACTACGAACACATGATAAAACTTGAATAAGGAGTTGCTTGTTATGGATGAACAATGAAAGTGCTTTCTTCAGAAGGAATCAATACCTGGTGAAGACACTGTAAACACTGTTGAAATGACAACAAAGGATTTAGAAAATTCCATAAACTTGATTAGTAAAAGCAGCTGCAGGATTTGAAAGGAATAACTCCAATTTTGAAAAAAGTTCTACTGTGGATAAAACGCTAGCAAACAGCATTACACACTACAGAAAAATATTTTGTGGAAAATGCTAATTAATGCAGCAAACTTTATTGCTGTCTTATTTTAAGAATTGCTACAGCTGCCCCAACTTTCAGTAACCACAACCCTGATCAGTCGCCATAAACACTGAGGCTAGACCCTCTACCAGCAACAAAGATAATGACTCACTGAAAGACTCAGATGATCAGAAGCATTTTTTAGCAAAGGGCTTCACATTACAAGCCAGGAGGTACTATACTGATGCTTCTTACTCTTCTCAGCTGAGATGTGTAATTCCCACAGCCACTCTTCAATTTACTGTTTACCCCAATATTTTCTGTAATGTTATTACTGCATTCTAACCCATTATACTACTATACGTGTACCCTAAAATTGCATTCAATATAAGTCCATTACTAGCCCTTTCATAACTGACTGATACTTCTTACCAGCTATTTGCAATGTCTAATGCAAATCTTAATTATAAGCTATTAGAGTTCAAGGAAAAGTCAAAGTAATTTTCTTAGCATAGCCTCATCTGCTATAGGAATTTATTAAGTGCATTTTAATGAAGAGAAAGAGAAAACTTATACGCTTAGATTCTATTTCTAAGTCTAAAATAAATTTTACCCTGTTAGCATAAACAGGTTGCTTAATATTTATATGACTAACTATAAAACATAAATGATGACTGTTTCTTTTGCCCAGGATGATTAAGTTAAGCAATTAATACTTGAGAGGCATTCACTTTGTGGTGATACCCAGTATTTTCCACTATTTCAGCAGTTGGTCGTCTATTGGGAACACACAGTTATTCATGCTATTTAACGTCATCATTCATTCTGCTAAGTTAGTAAGTAAGTGGTAGACTTGGGATCTAAATTCAAATCTTAGAAGCCCATGCTCCTTCCATTTCCCTAGACTATTCCTTTCTAAACATACCACTAAGCTCTACATCTGCTCTAAATACAAGCTGCCTCTTGGAAGCAAAGAGAAGAAAATATTAGAATAGCTGAACATATAATAAACACATGAAGAAATCAGAAACACAAAGTAGTTTATAAAGATTTATAATAAAGTCAACAGGAACCTAAGAATAATATCAATAATTGGACTTTAATTTCAGAACATGTCCATATCCATGTGCAACATGCATAACAAACTATTCGAGAAATTACAAGAGACAAAAGCTAATCATGAGGATATTCTGGTTCACACAAACTTTTTGTTACTAATCTCCTATAAAGGATCAGCACGTAAGTAGTCTAAGTTTTATGGCTATAAATAGCCTCTGTTGCATATTTCCCTTGAATTTGTTTTTTCTCCAATCATTTAAAAATGTAAAACCATTCTTTATCCTGAAGGTCATTAAAACAAAAGCAACAACAAGGGAAAGGGGTTGGATTTGTCCCACTGTTCCTCAATCCCTGTTAAACCCACGCCAAAACAAACAAACAAAAAAAACCCGCAGACGATCATCTCTACCAAGTGAGCTATTATAAGGATCCCTAGTGAGAAGGGAGCCAAATTCAATTTAGACTTGAATAGTTTGTGATTATTCATAGAAAAGCTACACTTACTTATTTGGGTTCAACAGTTGACTGACTCCAGTTATATTTTTATCTATTTTGTGAATGCTGAATTATAAATATTCATGAAAAAATATTTGGGTTTTTTTTTTTGAGACAGTCTCACTATGTCGCCCTTGGCAGAGTGCCGTGGCGTCACAGCTCCCAGCAACCTCAAACTCTTGAGCTTAAGCGATTCTCTTGCCTCAGCCTCCCAAGTAGCTGGCACTACAGGTGCCCGCCACAACACCCGGCGTTGCGTTTTTTGTTGCAGTTGTCATTGTTGTTTAGCTGGCCTGGGCTGGGTTCAAACTCGATAGCCTTGGTGTATGTGGCCGGCGCCCTAACCACTGTGCTACAGGTGCCGAGCCAATATTTGATTTTTTTAACAGTGATACCAACTTGTCATTAAATGAAGAAAGGAAAAGACCATCCACAACTGAGACTTTCTATGTTCACATCTATGAAATTAATGCATACATATGAAAGATTACATATGTACTATATACATACAATTACAGGAAAACATAGCATTACATAAAATAAAATCAAAAGCAAATTCAAAATAATCCCTGAATACAGTAATTTAAAGTAAAAGTCTTATCACCTCATTCTTGTATATTCAGTCACTTCAAATTGGAGGAGGGAAGGAAGGAAGGTAAATGATTTTGACATAATGGTCCAGGGCCAGGTGCTGTGGCTCTCACCTATAAGCCTACCACTCTGGGAGGCCGAGGCAGGTGGATTGCCTGAGCTCACAGGTTTGAGATCAGCCTGAGCAAGAGCAAAACCTCATCTCAAAAATAGCCGAGTGATGTGGCAGGCACCTATAGTCCAGCTACTTGGGAGGTTGAGGCAAGAGAATTGCTTACCCCCAAGAGTTTGAAGTTGTGTGACCTGTGATGCCACAGCACTCTACCAAGGGCGACAAAAAAAAAGACACTAAAAGTGAAGTTCACTGTTATGGGAATGTACAGTCTGAAGTACTGGTAACAGTAACATGGTTAGCATTCTAATTGCTGTAAAAATGCCACCTACCTCAAATTAAGAACATTTAAAAACAGACTTGAGCCCCTAAAACATTTCATGTTCAATAAAAATATCACATTATATTATTCTATACTTCCTAGAGTCATGTTGTTTCAATTTATTAGTTTTGTTTCATATTTACCAGTGTAGGGATTATGAGAAAACGTGCCCTTTTTCCCCTGAAAGTTCACAGAAACATCAACTCACAGTTAAGGCAGATTTATAAGAGAAATGTTTACTTCCAAATACCATGTTCATGTGGGGTACCACAAGAGTGATTACCCAATATCTCAGCAATCACTGGATACCTTTATAGATGTCTTTTTTGAAGGAAGGGGGAGAATGTGCAGCAAGTAGTTTCTAGGGACGAGAAATAGATGGGGGAGAACTTGTAAATTACCTGGAGAGACAGGTATTATGTTTTGTTTTGTTTTCTTTGTGAGACAGAGTCTTACTGTGTCGCCCTGGGTAGAGTGCCGTTGCGTCACAGCTCACAGCAACCTCCAACTGCTGGGCTTAAGCGATTCTCTTGCCTCAGCCTCCCAAGCAGCTGAGACTACAGGCACCAGCCACAATGCTCGGCTATTTTTCGTTGCAGTTGTCATTGTTGTTTAGCTGGCCTGGGCCAGCTTCGAACCCGTCAGCCTCGGTGTATGTATCTGGCACAGTAACCACTGCCCTACAGGCACTGAGCCAGGTATTGTGTTTTTTTTATTTATTTATTTATCTATTTATTTATTTATTTCAGTTTTTGGCAGGGGCTGGGCTTGTGTTTTATTTATTTATTTAGCCAGGTATTGTGTTTTAGTTATTTATTTATTTATTTCAGTTTTTGGCAGAGGCGCCACCTCCAGTATATGGGGCCAGTGCTCTATTCCTTGAGCCACAGGCGCTGCCAGGTATTGTGTTTTAAATGACTTTAGCCAGGTCTGCTAGCATTCAGGAAGAGGAAAGTTAAGTCAGCTGCACCCCTTTGGTTCCCTGATTTGGTCAGTCTGGCTTTATGCAGATAGAAGAGATGCTTATCTATGTACATAGCCCCTTCCAATGCTTTCTGACTGCGAATGGCCTTTAACTGAAAATATTCTTTATATCAAGTAGTCATAATTTGAGGTAAAATTTCCTTAGCTCCTTCACTAGCCATGTTATATATGGCAAATCATTTACCTTCTAAATAAAACAATACATGTAAAAGTGTTAGTATACAATGAAAATCTCCATGTTATTATTATTATTATTATTGAGCACAATAAAATATGTCAAAAAGACAGGATCCTTGTTGTCGCAGCTGGTTCTAAGATGCCCCCACTGATTTCTGTCTTCCAGTATTCAAGCCCTTGGGACATTATTCCCTCTTCAAGTGTGAATGGGACCTATGATTTGCTCTAATCAATAGAATATTATAAAGGTGATGGGATATAACTTCCATAATTGTGTTACAAAGGACTGAAACTCCGTCTTGTTGA
Organism: Perodicticus potto; assembly: GCA_963574655.1. Taxonomy (NCBI): domain Eukaryota; kingdom Metazoa; phylum Chordata; class Mammalia; order Primates; family Lorisidae; genus Perodicticus; species Perodicticus potto. The sequence continues at coordinate 6,436 of CAUYRH010067445.1, read as the reverse complement.
CAGATTCTCTCCCTTGCTGGCTTTGATGAAGCAAGCCTATGAATCATCAATCATTAGTCTGGAACTACTGAGTTCAAGTGATTTTCCTGTTTCAGCCTGGAGCTGAGACTTCAGGTTGTGCCTGCCTTTGACTCCTTCTTTTACTCTGAAATTTATCCAGTGCCTTTCACTAAGTTTTATAATTTCCTTCCTATTTATACCATTAATAGTTTATATTGTTTGATTTAGAAATTATAGAAAATTCTACTTGACTCTATTTGCTTTTTAAAATTATACAGCTATCGCTAGAAATCTTAAACATGTACTATTTCCCAAATAGTGAAAGTTAATTTACTCTAATTTTCTTTTCTTGGTGATAATTCTGATATTACATATTAGTATATTAATATGAATGAGGAACATAATTATGATTAGTAATGAGAAAGCATAATCTTACCCTTCATTCTATAATACATAGATGGTTCCTATAAAACCATCTTTGTTGAGGGTAGGGAATGAATAGAGCTTGGAATGAAGAGGAAAAGCAATTTTTCTCTACCAGATAGATTTCCAGCTGATACCATAAATAAGAAGAAAATTCAACAGCCCAATTCTTCCCCCTGAGCCAAATCCAAATATACAGACTTTCCTATTCATTATGTTAAGATAACCTACAGGAGCTTTTAAAAGAAAAGCCCCAATCCAAAACAGAGAGTACACCAGAGCAGAAAGGTTTCAGATAATAAATGTATATTTTGTCATTATTTAATAGAGTTATGCTATAAATGTCTATTAGGACACATCAATTAACAGTGCTATTTCATGTCAACTATATCCTTACTAATTACCTGGCTGCTAGCTCTATCAATTACTAGAGGAAGGTCCCTGAATTCTCTAGCTATAGTAGTAAATTTATCTATTTTTCCTTACCTTAAATATTTTGGCTGATGTATCTGACACTCTTTTGTTAAGTGTATACATGTTAAGGTTGTTATGCTTTCTTGGAGAATTTGCTCTTATCATTATTCAATGCTCCTTCTTTACCTCTGATAATTTTCCTTGTTAAGTATGCTTAACGGTAAATAAGGAAAGAATTTGATAGAAGAGAATACCATAATGGCCTATGGTTTAATCTATTGGACCCATAGACACAATGAACAGTGTTAGTGGAAGGTTATAATTAGATGGCAGACGCTCCATACATTACAATCTACATCACCTATTCTAGAGATGTAAGTACACTTCTTACATGAGAGAGGAGCAATCATAGAGAAGACAGCCTGCAGATCCTCCAACCAACCAATTAGAACAAAGGCTTCCCTTCTCTCTAATATAATCTTCTCAAACAAAAATAAGACATGATATGTGAAGAAACTACATGAGTTTCCTTTCTACCAGTATCACTGTTCCATACTTCTGTTGCCTAAACAAATTTTTCCACCAAAAAGTTTATGTCCTGGCTGTAATCCACCTGGGCATATTATATGTGACTCAAAAAAAAAAAAAAAGGTAATCATAAGTTAATTACACATTCTTTGTGGTCTATAAATTTGTAGTTTTACACCTACCATCTAAATTCTACAAGAAATCCTTCTGCTTCCCTGGGCAAAATAATAATAATAATAAAACAAACAAAAAAAGCTTATGAATAGGCCCAAAGTCACATTTGAGTTTTTTAAACTTGTATTCTCAAAAGTAAATGCCCTTTAAATAAAAAGGATTAACTTAGTGTCAATAAATCATTCTTTAGATTGTATAATTCTGTGGGATTCTGATACCCATTCAGTCTGAGCTTTACTGTTCAAGGGAATTTCTAGACAAACTTCAGTAATTTTCCAGAGATTTTTTGGAAAATTTTAACTGCAACTAAGAGATGTGGCTGGTTCAAATTCCAAGGAGCAAAAATTCTGTGAGCTGATAGAAATTTCAGATTATTAAAGGTGAGACAAAACAAACATGAAATATGCAAGGCCTAAGAAAGTTATGTTTTCTAAGTTTCCAAAAGAAAACCTACTACCTAATGTGCTAGCAATTAACAAGTAAGACAGAAATTTTGAGAAAATGGCTCAGTGCCCATAGCTCAGTGGTTAGGGCACTGGCCACAAACAACAAGGCTGGCAGGTTCGAGCCCTGCCCGGGGCTACTAAACAACAATGACAACGGCAACAAAAACAATGGCCAGGCATTGTGGCAGGCGCCTGTAGTCCCAGCTACTTTGGAGGCTGAGGCAGGAGAATCACTTAAGCCCAAGAGTTTGAGGTTGCTGTGAGCTGTGACGCCACAACACTCTGCCAAGGGCGACACAGTGAGACTCTGTCTCAAAAAAACAAAACAACAACAACAAAATAAGAAATTTTGAGAAAATACAAATGTAAGCACGTAGAAAACCTAAATACCAAAGCCAACAGATTCAATCATTAATTTTAGTCTAAATGTACATTACTGCTTGTCAAGATTAATATTGTAAGAGATTTTATTTCCAAAATAATCTCTTATCTCCAGTCAGGGCCATACCCCAAATCCATATGAAAATCTAAATCTTCCCTAACATTTTCACTGTGTTATTCTTCTGATAAAAACAATTATGTTCCCTATTACCGCTCAATCAGGTATGCTTAAAACCACCAAGATTTGATTTGATCCAATCTACCCAATCTTGGCTTCTGGTTGTGATAAGGCTGGTAGGAAAAATATAGCTACAAATTCTTTGTAGTCCCTCCAACCAAGAAGTGCAGTCTCTTTCTTCCATCTTTGAATATGGGTAGGCCTTTCAATTTCCTAAGACCAACAGAATATGGTAGAATGATGTTGTGTTACTCCTGATGCTCAGTCTCAAGAGGTCTTGCAATTCCTGCTCTTGCCCTTTTGGAACACTGTATATAAGAAATTTGGGCTATCCTGCCAGAAAGGAAACATGGAAGGGAATTAGCTGATGGTCTCAAGGTAAGTGAGGTTACCTTGGACTGCCCAACCACAATTAAGCTACCAGATGACTATCAGCCACAAAAGTAACCCTATGTAAAATTTTTTTTAAAAGCCTAGCTGATGCCAGCCTAAATTAAAAAATCAAGAGCAAGTAATGTGGTTGTTGCTTTAAACCTCTATATTTTTACATCATCCGATATTATATCAAATTATATCATACCATATTATATTACAAATATAATTTTGTTTTATAACCCCAATTTTAAAAAACAATTATTCAAGAAATAATTCAATTTTTAAAAATAGACAACAAGCTGCGCAGAGTGGCTCACGCCTATAATTCCAACACTCTGGGAGGCCAAGATGGGTGGATTGCCTGACCTTCGGAGTTCCAGACTAGGCTACGCAAGAGCAAGCTGGGCACCATGGAGGCTGCAGCAGAGAATCACTTGAACCCAAGAGTTTGAGGTTGCTCTGAGCTATAACACCCTAGTAACTCTACCAAGGGCAGGCAACAAAGTAAGACTCTGTCTTAAAAAGAAAAGCTGGGGCGGCGCCTGTGGCTCAGTGAGTAGGGCGCCAGCCCCATATACTGAGGGTGACGGGTTCAAACCCGGCCCCGGGGGAACTACAACAAAAAAATAGCCGGGCGTTGTGGCAGGCGCCTGTAGTCCCAGCTATTCGTGAGGCTGAGGCAGGAGAATCCCCTAAGCCCAGGAGCTGGAGGTGGCTGTGAGCTGTGTGATGCGATAGCACTCTAGGGAGGGTGATAAAGTGAGATTCTTTGTCTCTTTAAAAAAAAAAAACAAAACGCTGACTGGGCACAGCGGTGGCTCACACCTATAATCCTAGCACTCTGGGAGACCAAGGCAGGTGGATTACTTCAGTTCATGGGTTCAATACCAGCCTGAGCAACAGCGAGACCCCATCTCTACTAAAACTAGAAAAACTGAGGCAAGAGGATCGCTTGAACTCAAGAGTTGGGGGTGTCTGTGAGCTACAATGCCATGGCACTCTACCCCGGGCAACAGCTTGAGACTTAAAAAAAAAAAAGCTGAACATCATTAATTATTAACATATTATAAAAATGCAAATTAAAACCTCAAGGAGATAATGCTACATATTTATTAGAATAGCTAAAACAAAATAACTGCCAATAGCAAGTAGTATTGGTATTTACGCAAGAGAAACGAAACTTCATGTTTACATAAAATCTTATAAGGGTAAAAGTTAATAAATAGTGCCTTTCTTCATAACTGCCCCAAAATGGAAACAATCCAACATTCATCAGTGGGTAAATGGATTTTACTATAGTGTGAATATGATTTGTCTCCATAAAAATTCACGTTAAAATTTGATCCCTGGCAGGGTATGGCAGCTCACACAATGGGAGGCAGAGGATAGCTTGAGTTTAGGGATTTGAAGTTGCAGTGATTTTATGATGACACCACTACATTCTCCTATACTCCGGCTAGGGTGCGACAGAGCAAGACTCTGTCTCAAAAAAAAAAAACCAAAAACAGATCCCCAACTTGGTCATAGGGGCAGATTCTTCATGAATAAATTAATGTCACCCCACAGGGCTGGGTGAGTTCCCACTCTCATGGTAATTGATTACTTCTAACTTTTTGCACATACCCATTACCCTTCTGATTTAGGCCTTAAGCAGAAGCAGCCTGAGGCCCACACCAGATGCAGCTGTCCAATGTAGGGTATTTTTAACAACCAGGATCATGAACCAAATAAATCCCTTTACTCTATAAATTTTCCAGTCTCAGGCAGTGTTACAGAACACTACAGAGACTAAAAAACTTCTATCCAATGGAATAGCACTCAAAATTAAAAAGGAATAAAACTACTACTCAGCAATAAAAACAATTACCAATACACACAGTAACAGTGATGAATATCAAATACACTGTTAAATTTAAAAAGCCAGAATCAAATGGCCACTTACTACAGGACTGCATTTACATGACATTTTTTTGAGAAAGAGTCTCACTATGTCTCCCTCAGTAGAGTGCTGTGGCGTCACAGCTCACAGCAACCTTAAACTCTTGGGTTTAAGCAATTCTCTTGTTTCAGCCTCCTGAGTAGCTGGGACTACAGGCACCTGCCACAATGCCCGGCTATTTTTTTTGTTGCAGTTTGGCTGAGGTAAGATTCGAACCAGCCACCCTCAGTAAATGGGGCCAACGCCCTACTCACTGAGCCACAGGAGCCACCCTGTTTCATTCATTTTTGCCTTAACATCCAGCATTATCTTTCACAGGACATAAAAAGACACAAAGCACTATTATAGCTACCCTGTTTCATTCATTTTTGAGTGAACTAGACAAAAGGAAGTTCTAAGGCAAGAGTAGGGGGCAGTGGTGGTGGGAAAGGGCAGAACCATACAATAGGCTATACCTTCTAGAGTAAATAACACTGCCAACTACTTTCTTCCTTCACAGAATGTTCCTTAGTTTCCATAAAATAGCCCTCTCCTGTATTCTTTCCACAATTGGATGTTTCCACTTCCACTACTCAATTTATTTGTATTTCAAAAAGAAATGAACTTTCAGCTCTTTATCTCTATACCATTTCCCTTAAGAGTCAAATGCCAGATCTAGAGTAATGACTCAAAAGTCATCAATTTAAGTCTCAACCTCTATGTTCAGAGACAGCAAGAACTAATTATCTGATCATTTTCAAATATAAAGTAAAGGAATTAGACCATACTAGGTAACTTTCAAACGTAATCACTTTTAAAAAATACATGTAATACTATGTTTACTTGCACTCTGAAAAGAGGGGAATTTGGTTTGTCAAACAGTTGATACCTTTTAACAGATTTGTCACATTTTATATACTAGAAATAGCAATGATAGTAATTTTCCACACACCTCATCCATTTATTTTATTTAATTATAAATTTGTTTCTTTGTCGTAAGAAGTTATAGTTGGATTAATTTAGTCTCCCAATTCTTGCCTTTGTTATAATTTATATGGTTAAAATTTATGACATACACTAATTTAAATCATACAAAGTTCAGATTTATCAAAAGTGTTAAAATGAAAAAGATAATTGTGAGTAAAAAGTAAGTACATTAATTAAATGGCATTGTTTTTCTGTATTTAAATTCATATGCAACATAAGAATGCCGCCACTATGGAGAAATTCTCTATATTTAATATATAGATAAAAAAATACCCTAGGATATTTAAACTTCTGCAAAGAGAGCAGTTTATAGAAATTTTTTAATAGCTGAATGAAGTCCTACACCAAAAAATGAAGTACAATATTTCATCATTCTCCCTTCAGTATCTTAGAACCTACCGGAGAGATTCAGCCATTCGCCTCAAGTCTTCATTCTGCTGTTTTAAGCGTTCCAGCTTTGCCAGAATCTTAGACAGTTCTCGGCTAGAGTGATCAGGGTGGTCATTATCTCGTACCAAGTGACCACCTATATAAAATAGCAAAGTCCCCCAGGCAAAAAGAATGAGCATAATCCAACGCCAGGAACCAGTCCATGGCCGCATTTTCAGATTT
>CAUYRH010067444.1:0-32328 GCA_963574655.1 Perodicticus potto | reverse complement strand
TTGGGGTATCCATCATCTCAAGCATTTAGCATTTCTTTGTATTAGGAAATTCCAAATTCTAATTCTAATTCCATTCTTTTAGTTATTTTAAAGTATAAACATATACTAAGTCATTGTTGATTATAGTCACTTTGTTGTGCTCATGAGACCTTAATGTCCAGGCTGGATGGGGTGGTGCTGGCACAGAGGGTGTTGTCTGTTGTCAGAGGAGCATGGGACCTGGATACAGGCCTGAGACCTCATGGCACCCGAGGAGGACATAGGCACAGCAGGCTTGGCTGGCTTAGGGAGTAGGAATCCGCTAATAGTCTAGATGCCAAGGAACCTGGCATTCTTGAGGCTTTGCTAATACACTTTCCTGTGGATTATTGGTATGTAATTCTGCATTGCATTTCTTCAATTGTTAGCTCAACAAGCCCAATCCTCCTGATATTAACTGTTCGGATCAGTTAGGAAATACACCCTTGCATTGTGCAGCTTACCGGGCCCATAAACAATGCGCCTTAAAACTTCTGAAAAGCGGAGCAGACCCTAATCTGAAGAACAAAAACGGTAAGTATATTGGCAAAAACCATGGTTGGTCAGTTTGAAATTTTAAGATGAAATCAACTGTATATAAAATTGTTTTGTTTTATTTATTGTTTTAGTATTCAGCCTTTGTTAAACTGTATGGTCTCTGTTTAATTTTGAAGCTAAGGTATTCACACACACAAAAAGTTGATATCTAAGGTATGTAGATTCTACCTTCAAGGAAAATATAAGTACAGTTGATTCTTGTTATTTGCAGTAATTGTCTATATAGTTGCTGGCGTCACTCTTAGGGGAAAGAAGAAGATTAGGTTCCTGAAAACCTCTGGTCGCATTTTCATCAATTGGTCAGTAGGTAACGTTGTTTTATTGGTGTTTCTATTTTAAAACACCTTGTAAAATATATATTGTTGGTTCATTACCATTGAACTCATGGTCAGCAGGGCCGTGACTCTTGCTGGGTGAAGCTCATATAGCCTGTATTTTTCCTGTAAGGCACATCTCGGTGTTCTGCACTAGGAATGCTAGATAGCACTTTAGCTCTCTGCTTGGGGACCATTTTAAACGGCAAAATTACCAAGAAAAAGCACAGAAATGTGGAAAATGTAACACTAAATAGCTGTGACAAACACACTTGTTTATAGTATAAAACAAGAAGGCCGAGTGTCACCTTGTTCTCCCTCATCTGGGAAAATGAGCACTGGGCGGCTCACAATTTTTACCCCCTTGGGCATGTTTGTGAACAATCAAGAAATTGCAATGAGTATTGATTTAGGGATTACAAGTAAATTTTAGCAATGGGCAAGTTTGCAAATGTGGAATCGTTAAATAATGAGAATTGACCGTACATGAATACATGACAGTGTTAAAGACAGAATTGGATAACCAGAAGAGAAGCTGCAAAAGGTGTCTTGGTTATTTAAAAGAGGAACAGCCCAGTAGGAACTTTCCATTTCACTTTTTAGGATGCTCCTCTGCCTGCTGACAGCCTGGGATTAGGACTTGTCAGTGGTCCGCAGGCCCCTGTGTTCACCTCCATCAGCACCTAAATCACACTCCACGGTAATTGTTGGCTTTCCTAGCTGTCTCCCATGAGACTGAATGCCTACGGGCAGAGGTAGTAGCTTACTGTCCCATTTACCCAACACCTAGAGTAATGCAGAGCATGTAACACCTTGGAAAGGCTGCTTATTTGTTAAAGGTGTGGAGTATTAAAAATAAGTGTTTTGAAGGAATAGTAGTTAGGGGTGGGGAACCTGTGGTCTTAGGGCCACATCCTCATGTGCCTTTCTAGGTCCTTGAGTGTGGCCTTTTGACTGAATCCAAATAAATCTCTTTTATTAAAAGTACTTGTTCTGTGAAGTTTGGAGTCAGTTCAGGGGCCCCACGCAGCCTTGAGTAGGTTTTCTAAAAAAAACTTTATCTCTAAATACTTGCGTTTGTATCTCTAAGGGAAGGCCCACTCCATGTACTTTATCTTTTTAAATATAAATACAATACCAGTATTACTTACTTAGTAAGATTGTGATAAGTAGGAATTTGGGAAAAGGTATTTTAAGCAGAGGAAAGATTGTGAACAAAGGCATTAAGCTGAAAAATGTAAGTCAAGTTTAGGTGACATCGCCAGTTTGACACACACAAGGGCATGTGAAAGGAGCAGCAGAAGGTCATCCTAAAATGCACATTAGACTTAGGCAGTGCCAGGCGGTCTTACCCCCGATTTAGAAGGCCACAGGACCTCAGAAAGAGAAATGAGTGAGCTGTGGAGGGATGAGGTGCTTGAGAAGAACATGTTAATAGGACAGATTGTGCCAGGCCCTTCCCTGAATATTGAGGGACCAGTAGGGGTTGAAATGATCTGAGGTGAGAGGTGATTAGCACCTGATCTTTAATGACATCAGTAGGAGTAAAGAGGAGCATGAAAATGTGTTAGCCAACCTTCTGTTCCTCCTCTCTCTGCCTGTGTGTTTACACAGCTGCTGAGCAGGGGAAATGTAATAGGAGTCACCCATGTAATTTTAAGTTTTCTAGTAGCCACATTAAAAAGTGAAGAGAAACTGGCAAAATTAATTTTAATAATATATTTTGTTTAAATTAATGTATCCAGAATACCATTTCCATGTGTGATCAGTGAAGGTCTTACATCCCTTTTTTGATAACAAGTTTTTGAAGTCTGGTGTGCATTTATACTTACAGTGCATCTCAATGTGGACCAGCCACATTTCAGGTACTGGGCGGCGACTGTGATTAGTACCTACCGTCTGCACAGTGCAGCTGTCTGTTACCTTGCTATCCTAACCTTGCATATGCTGTCCTTTCTGCCAGAAGTGCCCTTTCCCTGCTCGTTCATCTGGTAAAACCTGAGATTTACTTCAAGAGCTTGCTCAAAATCTGCTTCGCCAGAGAGCTTTCCTTGTGTCCCTGAGACAGATACAGGTTCTTCCTGAAAGAGGAATTGGGGGGTTGACAAGGAGAAGTAACCAGGAGAAGCAGGAGAAACACCACTTCCACGGAAGCCGAAAGCAGAGGGAAAATGTTATGCGTGTCACATGTGCAAGTCAGACTGCAGACAGTGGACAGTGAGGAGAAGCTGTGGCATTCAGTGACTGAAAGCCCGGGCATCGTTTGGACAGAGGCGTTTCAGTTTCCACGGGGTGGTTGGGCAAAGCGCTAGGTTAGGGGTTAGGAATTGAGTAGAACACAAAGAAGCTGATGTAACACTGAAGAATATAAGGGATGATTCGGTGGCCAGGTGGAGGTTTATTGAGGGCAAAGGGAAATTTAAGCATATTTAAAGTTGAGTAACAAACCAATAGAAAAAGTTTGATGATTTAATTGTGACAGTGAGAAAATATAACTTTAAAAAAGGTATAATTTTCGTGGTAATAGCAAAAACAAAATAAGTAGGAACATAATTGATAAAAGATGCTTAGTTTTTAATGGAGGAAATTATAAACACACTGAAGTATGTGAAGGAAGACCTAAAAAATGGAGAGCCTACTGTGTTGTTAGCAGGGAAAAACTCAACTGAAAAGCTAATGGTTCTTCCCAAGTTAATTTATAAATACAGAGAATTCTCAGTCAGAATCTCAGAGTTTCTGTGGAATTTGACTAGCTGATTGTAAGTTTTTATAGAGGAGTCAAGGGCCAAGGTTTTCAAAGAGGAGGAGAAGCGAGGAAGATTTACTTGCTGGGTAGGAGGACTGATGTGAACCTGTGGGAATCAAAATACTCATTTGTTCAACAAGCACTTATAGAGTGTTTATGTGCCAGAAAAGGGTGATCTAGAGCCGTGAAGCAGAAAACCCAAACAGGCAAGGTGCTGTTTTCCTTGAGTTCCATCCACGAAAATGGGGAGATGGGACAGGTTTAGAATGTAGCAGTGACATGATCTGGCTTATACTGTAAAGACTGACACTCTAGTTATTTTATTTATTTATTTATTTTGAGACAGAGTTTCATTCAATTGCCCTCAATAGAGTGCAGTGGCATTGTAGCTCACAGCAACCCCACACTCTGGGGCTCAAGCGATCCTCTTGCCTCAATCTCCTGGTAGCTGGAACTATAGGCACCCACCACAAAGCCTGGCTAGTTTTTCTATTTTTAGTAGAGATGGGGTTTTGCTCTTTCACAGGCTGCTCCCCAACTCCTTAGCTCAAGCCATCCACCCGCCAGAGCCTCCCAGAGTGCTGGGATTAACAGGTGTGAGCCGCCCAGGCCAGCCACAACACTCTAGTTTTAAGTACAATAGATTATGGGAGGGCAAGGAATAAGAGACAGCAGTTAAGAGGCTATTGGAATAATCCAGGTGAGAGATGATACTAGCTTGGGTCAGTTAGGTGGTTGGAATTGTTTATACATTTTGAGTGGTCCAGATTTCCGATGGCTTGGATGTGAGGTTTGAGAGAAAGAGAGGGGTCAAGAATGACTCGACTGTTTGCCTTGAGCACCTGCAAGAATGGAGCTTCCACTTACTGAGAAAGGAAAGGCTGCAGCCTCCTGCAGTTGCTGAGAATTAGGACTTTGGTGTTTTAAGACATTTAAATTTTGAAATATCCATTAAACCAAGAGAGACAGGTAGAAATAGAATTTTGAGTTTAGTGGAGAAATCTGAGTTGAGATAGAAATTTGGGAATTACTAGCATAAAAGGGCTACGATCTCTCAGTAAGGTCTTCATATGGGTGTTGGTTCAGGGTATGTAGGCAGACCAGGCAGTTGAGAAATTAAAGCAACTTGGTAAATGATAAAAGTAGCACTGTAAGTGGGTGGAAAAGGATCAAGTTAATAATGCTGGGACAGTTGGCTGTCTATATATATATGTCATTTTAGATGCCTGTGTCATGTTGGTTACTGAATTCTTGGTGGTTTAAAGACCTAAGTGTGCAATATAAACTTAAAACTTCAAGAGAGGCTTCTCCTGTCGGCCATAACGTAGTTACAGGGACCAGATTTTCTTCCCCTCCCTCTCCGTCTCTTAACCTTGTACTAGAAGTCCTTCAATGAAGAAAAACAAGGAAAAGAAATAAAAGGCATTCAGACTGAAAAAGAAGTAAAACTGTCAATTATTCACAAGTGACACGATCATCCATGTTAAAAAAATCCTAAGAAATCTACAACAAGCTATCAGAGTAAGTGGGCTAGTTCTATATACAAAAATCAGTTGTATTTCTGTATACTAGTCAGAAATAGAAATTGAAAAAGCAAACCATTTACATACAATTTTATGGAAAACTTAAGAGTAATCCTGGTAAAAGAGGTGCAAGACTTGGACACTGAAAGCCACGGCTCACAGGTGAGAGAAACGCAAGGATATCGGAATAAGTGGAGAGGTTTACTATTTTCAGGAATCAGAAGCCTTGACATTGTAAGATGTCAGATTTCCTCAAATTGATCTAGTTATTCACTGTAATCCCAATCAAAATATAGCAGGCTTTTTTGGTAAAAATTGACAAGTTGATTATAAATTTTATATGAAAATTAGAAAGGACTCTAGTATACCCGAAACAACTTTTGAGAAAGAACAAAGTTGGGGAACTTATACTATCTTATTTTAGGACAGTGTGGTAGTGGTGAAAGAATACATGTATAGATTGATGGAGCAGGAAACTCCAGAGAGCAACCACTTGTATATATTGTCAGTTGATTTTTGACAAAGGTGTCATGACAGTGGAAAAAAATAACTAATTTCAGTCTAGCATATGAACAACTGTAGGCCTACATGAAAGGAAAAACACTTAAATTCAATGGCGGGGGCATAGGGAAGGGCGGGAAGGGGCTCAGGAAGCTCTCACTGAACAAGTGCAATGTACGGACAGGTATATGGCATCCCTCCTAGGGAAAGGACTCAGACACAACTTGGACTTTTCCTAACAAATGCAAACAATGTAATTTTATCATATGTATCCTTATATTAATCCGAAGTAAAAAAAAAACAAAACAAACTTTCAACAAGTGGTATTAGAAAAGTTGGATGGCAATATGCAAAACAGTGACCTTTATCCCTGAAATCACATCATAAAACTAGCTCTCAACTGATCAAACTGGTATTTGAGACATACAAGGAACTCTTACAACACAATAATGATGAGCAACCCAATTTGTAAATGGTTCAACCAAATACTTCAACAAAGAAGATAAACAGAAGGAAAATAAAAAGTCACATGACTAAAGACTTCACAGGGAGATATAAAACCAAATTAAAATTAATTTACGTGAAAAATTCATTCACATAAGCCTGTGGCTCAAAGGAGTAGAGTGCCGGCCCCATATGCTGGAGGTGGCGGGTTCAAACCTGGCCCCGGCCAGAAACTGCAAAAAAAAAAAAATTCATTCACATGAATACAAGGAAGTATGTACTATGATGTTTACTTCAGCTCTACTTAACATAGTGAAAAAGTAGAGATAAGCTTAACTGCTTAAATCAACTGTGGTTTATTCTTTTTTTTTTTTTTTTTTCTTTGAGACAGAGTTTCCCTCTGTTGCTCTGGGTAGTGTACCATGGTGTTCACATGAAGTTCACAGCAACTTCAAACTCTTGGGCTTGAGTGACTCTCTTGCCTCAGCCTCCTAAGTAGCTGGGTGTCCGCTACAATGCCCAGCTTGTTTTTCTATTTTTAGTAGAGATGGGGTCTTGCTCTTGCTTAGGCTGGTCTCAAACTCCTGAGCTTAATCAATGCACCTGCCTCAGCCTCCCCACCAAATCCTACTTTTTATCAAGCATCAACAGTTTGTTTCATATTGTCCTCAGAAGCATAGTCTTCATGGCTTTCAGATAGTACTTCATATGGATATAACATAATTTTTTTCACCCAAAAGTCTAGCAATAAGGACAGTGATTATTTCTATATCTTCCCCCCCCCCAAATGAATAGGACTTTTATTGCCTCATTAAAAAATTACAAATAGGTGTTAGGAAATCACATGGTATTTTGATGCATCTGGACAACTCTTAGATCTTATTCATCAGCCTGCTGAACTGTTCCTTTTTCAAAGACATAAATATCATCCCCAAATTTTCTGATATCCTTGTTTTTAATTGTTGTGGCTTGCTGAATCAAAGCAGCTAAACTTGAAACAAGCCCAATGTCATTTTCTTCAAGGATTAACTTATCTCTCTGGGCTTAAGATACTGAAGAAGCAGTGCCTGCCCTCTTCCAAACCTTGCAGATGTATTTTTCACCCAAGAAATTTTGTATTTCAATAAGAGACCCATTCTCCTGGACAACAACATTAATGGGGAAGTGAGCATACACAGACCTCATCTTGTAACAGAAGCCCAGCATAATGCCCTTGATCGTGTTCTGTATCATGACTACAAATAGTGCGAATAGTAGCCAGTTCCTTCTTTTTTTTTTTGAGATAAGAGTCTCACTACGTCACCTTCAGTAGAGTGCCGTGGTGTCACAATTCACAGCAACCTCAAACTCTTGGGCTTAAGCAAATCTCTTGCTCAGCTTCCCAAGTAGTTAGGACTACAGGCACCCACCACAACGCCCGGCAATTTTTGTTGTTGTTATTGTAGTTGTCGTTGTTTAACAGGCCCGGGCCGGGTTTGAACCCACCAGCCCTGGTGTATGTAGCCAGCGCCCTAACCATGGGCACTGAGCCCTAATTCCTTTCTATTTCCCAACCATTTGTCAACCTGGAGCCTCTTTTTTTTCTTTCCAAGGAGACTGAGTTCCATGTTGATGTGGCTGAAGTCCCCCCACAGGGTTCCTCTGGGACTCTTTGTGATAACTGTTTATCCCTTGAGAGTGATGTTGACGTTTTTTGGTCTTCATTCTCTCAGTAGATCCAGCAAAGAGCTATTTCTATATCTTTTTTACAAGTAAATTTTCCTAGTCTCTCTTTTTAAAAAGATAAGGGTATTTTAAATTTTTCATCAGATTTGCTGATGCTCCTCTTTGATTTCTTCTAAGATTTCTTTACATAGAAAGTTGGTAGGCTCGGTGCCTGTAGCTCAAGCAGCTAGGGTGCACATACACTACGTACACTGGAGCTGGCAGGTTCGAATCCAGCCCAGGCCCGCCAAACAACAATGACAACTACAACAACAAAATAGCCGGGCGTTGTGGTGGGCACCTGTAGTCCCAGCTACTTGGGAAGCTGAGGCAAGAGAATCGCTTAAGCTCAAGAGTTTGAGGTTGCAGTGAGCTATGACACCACGGCACTCTACCCAGGGTAGAGTCATCCAGGGTGACAGTTTGAGTCTGTCTCAAAAAAAAAAAAAAAGAAAAAGTTGGTAAATACTCAGTTCTGTTTTCTGCTAGTTTTTCTCAAATCACATTCATTCAGCAAATGGTAACCCTCTGCTCTGCTGAGAACTGTCCTAGGTGCTAGAGATCTAACAGTGAGCAGAGCCATGCTCTTGACTTTATATTCTAGTGGGAAGACACAGTCAAAAATTATATACATACATGCAGCTAGGCGATGAGGTGTGGACAAATAAAATAGGATGAAAGGCATAGAGAGTGATGGTGGGCTGGGAGTATATTAGAAAGGATGTACAGGGAGGGCTCTCTAAGAGACTTTGAGCAAAAGAGCTGAATTAAGTAAGGGAGTGAGCCCTAAGGATATTGGGCAGAAGAACATTCAAAGCAAAGGGAAAGCAGGTGTGAAAGCTCTGGAGAAGGAGAAGATGTGGCATATTTAAGAAAGAGGACCGCTGCCAGGGTGCCTAGAGCAGGGTGGGTTGGAGAGGACTGCTGCCAGAGGTCTGTGCGTGTAGGGGGTGTGAGTGTGTGTGGGGTCTGAGTGTGGTATGAGGGTTTCCTGTGGGAAAACTGGTGTGAGAGGGTGTTAGGGCATGAGGGTGTCAGATTGCTAATCACTTATCTTTATATCCTTAATTAAATAATCTTTCCTTTTCCATTGTTTTGTCATCCCTTTTTTAAACATCTTAAGAATTTATTTGCTATTTTTATTTTCTCTCCTTTCATTATCTCACATGTCTCTCTTTGTCAGTCTTGTACTTTTAATGATTATTTTTATTATGTTTTAATAGCTGACAGGGTTTTTATGTACTGTTCTTCTTTTTTAAAGGATTTTCTTTGACATTCTCATCTGTTTATTCTTCCGGGAGCATTTAAAATAATTTTCTTAGGTTATCTGTTGGGATATAATTGACATTGCATTTTATACTTATAGGAGAAGTGGCATTTTTGAGTGTTCCTCCTGATAAGGGGACAAATTTGTGTCATGCAAAAATTTAAACATTATATCATTTCAGTTTTTTACTTTATCTTGTTGTGGTCCAGAAGAGATGTAGTGCACTTTGAAAATAACTGGTTGTGAACCCTTCGAGGTAGGGAGGCTATTTCATTCAGTTAAAAAAGCATTTAATTGAATTCTTACTGTGTGCCAGGTACTTTAGACATTGAATCCAGAAATGAGGGCTCTGTCCTGGAATTCATCTAGTTGGCAGGAGCTCAGGATTTATTTTTGGCATTAGGGCAGAATATGAAAGAAATCATGTTGTCTCCTTCCTCTCTGCCTAAAGGAATAATTTCTCAAAAGTACCTTATAGATAGAATGAAAATAGCACAGAATTGGCAGACCTTTATAAGACATCTTCTGTATGCTAGGCAGATGATTATAAATTTTTCAGTTAATGTTTTAAGAAGTTTTTTCCCCCACAGAAGTAATATAGTAGAACCCCCATAGCTGACCACTGCCCTACATTGACCACCACCTTAAGGTGACCTCATGGTCATGGACCAGACATCCACCACGTACACGTATCAGCACATAGGCCTGGTTCCTTATGTTGACCACCTCTGTATGTTGACCAGCTTGTTACAATCCCTTGGGTGTTTAACTTAGAGAAGTTCTACATAGGGGTGTCCAACCATTTTTTCCCCATGTGCCGTACATTGGAAGGATATGGGTCGTCTAGGACCACACATTAAATACACAAACATTAATGAAAGCTCATTAGCCAAATCAAAAAGGTCCATGCTTACTCTCCATGATAGCTTACACCTCAGATAAGCAAATAAAGTCCTCACAAAATTAGCATGAGGCTGCAGCCTGCAGGTTGGATACTGCTGTTAACACATCAGCCCCAGCTTTGCCCTTCTGCAACTTTATGAATCTATCCCCAAATTAATCTCAAACTCATATATTTCGCTCCATGTTAAAATGCACTATTGCTGTCTCTTCGTAACAGGTCTCTCTACTTTTCTCTTGCCCCCATTTACAAGCCATATTCCACAAAGTAGCCATAGTAACCTTGGAAAAAAATTATTATTATTATTATTTTTTGAGACAGAGCCTCAGCTCTCACCCTGGATAGAGTGCTGTGGCATCACAGCTCACAGTAACCTCCAATTCCTGGGCTCAAGCGAGTCTCTTGCCTCCACCTCCCAAGTAGCTGGGACTACAGGTACCCACCACAACGCCCGGCCATTTTTTGGTTGCAGCCGTCATTGTTGTTTGGCGAGCCCGGGCTGGATTCGAACCCGCCAGCTCAGGTGTATGTGGCTGGCACCTTAGCCCGTTGAGCCACAGGTGCCAAGCCGAAAAAAAAAAATTATTTTTTATTACGAAAATTATCACAGCTTAAAAAATGAAGGTGTTTGAGGTTGTAGTGAGCTATGATGACACCATTGCACTCTAGTCTAGGTGACAGAGCAAGACTCCATCTCAAAAGAAGAAAAAAAAAAGCATAATAATTAATGTACTCATTACCCTACTTCAAAAGTTACCAATAATGGCTAGTCTTTCTTATCTCTTCCCACTCTGGATCACTTTGAAGTAGTTCCAGTTATCATGCAGGTTCATCTGTAAATACCTGGTACTCCTCTACTTAGGATGGGGCTATAACCCAATAAGCCCATTATAAATTGAAAACACCATAACTTGAAGTGCTCTTAATACCCTGATTAACAAACTGTAAGTCAAAAAATCAAAAGTTGAACTGTCATAATTTGGTATATCAATATAATATATATATTTTTCTTTTTTTGAGACGGAGTTTCACTTTGTTGCTTTTGGTAGAGTGTCATGGCCTCATAGCTTACAGCAACCTCAAACTCTTGGGCCCAAGCAATTCTCTTGTCTCAGCCTCCCAAGAAGCTGGGACTGTGGGTGCCTGCCACAACAGCTGGCTATTTTTAGAGTCAGGGTCTCACTCTGGCTCAGGCTGGTCTTGAACCTGTGAGCTCAGGCAGTCCACCCACTTCAGCCTCCCATGGTGCTAGGATTATAGGTGTAAGCCACTGCACCCAGCCTCAATATAGTATATTAATAAAAGATAAGGGCACCTTTAAAAAAATTGTGACCATGTGATAGTTGCACAGCTCTGAGAGCATGTGAAAAACCATTGAATTGTACAGTTTAAATGAGTGAATTGTATGGTATGTGAACTTGTATTTCACTGAAAAAATGAACAAAAGGGTATTATTTTAATATTACAGTAATTTCTCAAGGTCATGAAATTGCCAAAGTTCCCATTTCACCAATGATCTTGTAATTTTTTTAACACTTTGACAGAGTGTTAAAAATAAGTCAGATCATGTTTACTAATAACCTTTTAGTTACTTTCCATTATATTTAGAACAAAACCCACATTCTTGTATTTATTCCTTATAAATATCCAGCCTACAGGCCCTTGTATAATATGGCTTCCGTTTACTTCTCTGACTTTGTCTTTGTACTTTTGCATCAAGGCCTTTGTGTTAGTTGTTCCCTCTGCTGGTTCCAGAGTTCCAGTTGATATGTTATTTTGAAAAAACTGTTAGTTTGTTTGTTTTCATTTTTATGTGTAGCCTTTGTTTTTCAAGCAGTTAGAAGCTATTTGAGGTTTTTATGTTTTATTCTTTTTTGGCTTTCATCCTTCATTTAGTGTCCTGCTCACTTGAGGACTCACAAGTAACTTTGATAAGACAATTTCTGTTTTTGTTGGGGTTGTTTGATAAAACAGAGTTGTTTGCATGCGTAAGATTGAAAAAGTTACATAATATGTTGGTGGCTGTGTTCTCCATTGTCACCTTTTCTTTTTGTTCTCAGTTGGGACCATCACACCCTTAGCTTGTGAGCTGTCTCTGCTACCTGTTCTCCAGTGAGGTAGCTTGAGAGTAGCTATGGTGGGCTGAATATGGGACCCCCACAATATGATTAGTTAAGTATCTTGACATGAGGGGAAATGATAAACTATCCAGGCATACTCATGTAATTACAGGGTTTTTTATAGGAGGAAGGCAGGAGGATTGGAATATATATAGAGAGAAAATGTACTAATGGAAAGAGAAGCTGGAATGATGTGTTCTGAAGGTGGAGGAAGGGACCCTGAGTCAAGTGGTGCTGGTGGCCCCTAGAAGAGGAGAAGAAGGTCAAGAAACCATCTCTCCTGCAACCTCCAGAAGGAATGCAGCTCTGTGTACACCTTGACTTTAGCCCAATGAAACTGATTTCAGACTTCTTTTTTTTTGAGACAGAGTCTCGAGCTGTCGCCCTGAGTAGAGTTCTGTGGCATCACAGCTCACAGCAACCTCAAACTCTTGGGCTTAAGTGATTTCTCTTGCCTCAGCCTCCCAAGTACCTGGGACTACAGGTTCCCACCACAACGCCTGGGTATTTTTTGGTTGTAGTTGTCATTGTTGTTTGGCGGGCCCGGTGTGGATTCAAACCTGCCAGCTCCGGTGTATGTGGTTGGTGCCCTAGCTGCTGAGCTACAGGTGCCAACCTTGATTTCAGATTTCTGACCCCTAAACTGCAAGATAATTTTATTATGTTAAACCACTAAGTGTGTGGCAGTTTCTTACAGTAGTTGTAGAAAACTAATAAGGTGGTTTAAGACAAGAAAGCCAGAATAATCACAGAACCTGTACAGAATGTTCTAAAGTTAATTTGATTTGCTGGCTTAATAATTAGCTAAGCAAAAGGGATTGAGATGGTAACTTTTGGAAGGTAATTTTGGAGGAAGAGTAAAAGATGTAGTTCTTGGAAACATAATGGAATATTATACGCTGCAATTTCAACTCGGTTTTATAGTACATTGAAGCTCTTGATGACATTTTTTTTCATATTTTGCACAGATCAGAAACCTCTTGACCTTGCTCAGGGTGCTGAAATTAAACACGTTCTTCTTGGCAATAAGGTGTGTAGTAATAGATTGCAGTTACATAATAATTTTTAGGAAAAAAATCGCATTGAAATACACAGATGTATTTGTAATGAAACATGTTTTCAATGCAGCTCATCTACAAAGCATTGAGACGGTATGAAGGCCCTCTTTGGAAGGTAGGTAGGAAATCTGTTTTTTTTTAATTGTAACACTGAAAAGAATTCTCAAGTGCTTCATTTCTATTAATTTTTAAAAAATTGTTTCTGAAATACATGTGACTTAATCATTCTTGAATCTTACAATGTAAACCATTTTTATACTGATGGACTTCCAGAGGCTTCTAATGGTTGTAGTAATTATGTTCTTTTGTGTAGATGGTCACTTTTAGGTTTTTTTTTTAATGTGGATACATTAAAGGTGACTAAGTTTGTACAGAAAGGTATGGGGGAAGGTAGCATTTTTTTCTCACTAAATTATAGAATTACAGTATTATTTTTATTATGAACATTGAACTATGGAGGACCTAGGAGAAAATTAATATTTGAATTGTCACATATAAAATTTTTCCAGTTCTGGTAATTTCTGTTTTAGAATTTTAGAGTTCAGTTATTTTTTGGGGATTAACCATGTTAGAGCACATAATTTCTTTTGCATTTGTAAGCAGTCCCTCTGTACCTATATTTATGTATCTGTATATTTATATTATATGAAATTAGGATAGTTTTCTTTTTTTAGACATTCATTCATGACCGTGAGGAAATTGTCTTTGAAGCCCCAAACTGGTATATTTTCTATAAATATCCCTGAACAATGTTGTCAGACTCACAAACTGTACTCATCATTGATCATATCAGTATGGCATTTCTTCTGTTCCTGGCACCTTGTAGTGGTATATTTTTATTACTGCACTTAGTATGTACGTTCATGTTTGATCATTTTTTAATATTCAGTAAAAAGACTTCAGATATAACTGTCAAAACAATTACTTTTTCAGTTAGGTATTTGAATGTAGATGTTTCAGCTTGAGAAATCTTTGTCATTTTTCCTTTAGAGTTCAAGATTTTTTGGCTGGAGGTTATTCTGGGTAGTGTTAGAACGTGGAGTCCTTTCATGGTATAGGAAGCAGTAAGTATTATGATCTTTATAACTTAGTTTCAGTATATAAATTTTAAAAGATAAATTTTTTTGTTTGTTTGCATCTTTTCCTTTTGTCTTGATCATTTGAAATTTATTTTGAAGGCCTGATGCTGTTCATGATATTCATCGTCAGGGATGCAAACACCTGACTCAAGCAGTATGCACGGTACGGTGAGACTCGTGTCTTGTGCTCTGTAAAATCGGTTCTGCAAGCGATTGCCACAAATCATTTATATAAGCCTTGTGGGTTATATAATCCAAGCCAAAATCTTGGGGTTCTGTGGAATGGTGCAGAAAGCACTCGTATATGTTTTTATTTGAGAACAAGTAAAGTTATAAAATCTCCATATTGGAAAAAAGTTAAAAATACAATCAACTTTTATGTATGTATCTCCATGTATTGTGGAATAACAGATGGAGTATGCAAAAACATCTGTACAGAGCCTTTAACATTTTGTATGTGTATTTATACATGGATAAATCTGGATAATGGAACTTTTTCTGAATTCAAAATAAAATTTAAAGCCAATGTCAAAATCAGGAATCTAGGAATCTTTTTTTTTTTCTTAAGACAGAGCCTCAAGCTGTCACCCTGGGTAGAGGGCTGTGGCATCACAGCTCGCAGCAACCTCCAATTCCTGGGCTCAAGCGAGTCTCTTGCCTCCGCCTCCCAAGTAGCTGGGACTACAGGCGCCCGCCACAACACCCGGCCATTTTTTGGCTGCAGCCGTCATTGTTGTTTGGGGGGCCCGGGCTGGATTCGAACCTGCCAGCTCAGGTGTACGTGGCTGGCGCCTTATCCTGTTGAGCCACAGGCGCCGAGCCTTAATTTGGAATTAATAAGGAAAATCCAATGGAGAACCACAGGGCTCCAACATGGCTAGGTTAGAAGCAAACTTTTCCAGAAGGATTTTCTTTGTTTAGGGATAGAAAGATCTTATACATGGTGAATTTCAACTTTCATGTTGTTTCAACTCCAAGGTTGGCATAGAGAATAAGGATGAGCGTTGGGAGGAGGGAGTGTGCACACAAAGATCTACACACACCCTATACACTCTTAGATTGTTGTCAATGATGGGAAATATATGTTTACCTTTGAGTTTAAAATCAGTTGTTAGATTTCTCAAAATCAGATTTTTCAATTTTTTGTACATTGTGACTGTAAAATCAAGGCAGCTTAATGGGAAATACGAAAATTCTGTCATCTTCAGTTCTTAGGGCTCTTCCATCTGCCCTAACTGTGGCAGGAGCCAGAACAGAGCACAGAGCCAGATTTCTTGTTAGCATTAAACCTGTTGGACCAAGAGGATGAGGACAGATGGAGCCCTGCTGGAGCCTGTCAGGTACAGTGCAGGAAATGTTTATCTCAGGGATTTGGAGCCAGTGTGTTGGGATGGAAGGGTATGTCTGGGGTTAAAGGATCGCCTGGCTTCATGTATTTTCTAAGTATATTACCAGGTGAGTCTTTTGTGCCCATAGCGACCAGAGTTAGACTAGAGGAAGAATGATTTTTCTGGTCAACTCCTTTTTGGTTATTTTCATCTCTGATTTAATTCTTCCTTTGATTTTATGTAAATATTAGGTTGAGCCATAAGAAATTGTCAAGTTTTCAAATGGTTCAACATAATATATTACTTTAAGAGGGGCTTCTATTTGAATAACCTGGCTGCTTGCTATTACTTTATTGGCAGGAAAGAAGGTTCTTAGCAGAGGATTCAAAGGGGAATGTGTGCAAAATTTCTGTCTGTAATTCCGTGAGCAGACTATTGTGTTAAAGAGACTAATTGGGAACCCTTGACTGTGTAACAGAACTCCACCACAGTTTGTTGTATTTTAAATTATAATAATAAAGCTATAAATAAAAGGAAACCACTTAATCCATTAACCTGCCCCAATAAGCAGCATAACTAATTCTGCCTTTGGCTCTTGAGTCAGAACCAGCTGCGGTATCTGAAGGACCTCTCTCTCTCTCTCTTTGGCTCTGTCTGTCCCTCTTTTTCTCTGGCTCTATCTCTTAATCTCTCTCCCTCTCACTCGCTCTCCTGACCCCGTGTGTGTGTGTGTGTGTGTGTGCGCGCGCGCGCGCGCTCCCTGATTTATTAATCTGAAGTATAATTACAAATGGTCCCCAACTTATGAAGGTTCTATTTAGGATTGTTTGACTTTGGGATAGTATGAAAGTGGTATGCATTCAGTAGAAACTGTATTTTAAGTACTTATACAACCATTCTGCTTTTTACTGTCAGTACTGTATTCAATAAATTACATAAAATAGTTAACACTTTACAGGTTAAACATCTCAAATCTGAAATGCTCCAAAATCCAAAACTTTTTGGGTGGCAGTGCATTTCAGATTTCAGATTTTTGGATTTAGGGTGCTCAACCATAAATGTATTCTAAAATCTGAAAAAAAAATTTGAAATTCAAACACTCCTTATCCCAAGCATTTTGAACATGGGATATTATAAACTATATTATAAACTAAGCTTGTGTTGGGTGGTGCCTGTGGCTCAGTGAGTAGGGCGCCGGCCCCATATACTGAGGGTGGCATGTTCAAACCCGGCCCCGGCCAAACTGCAACAAAAAAATAGCCAAGCGTTGTGGCAGGCACCTGTAGTCCCAGCTACTCTGGAGGCTGAGGCAAGAGAATCACCTAAGCCCAGGAGATAGAGGTTACTGTAAGCTGTGATGCCATACACTTTCTGAGCTTTGTTGCCCTCTACTGAAAAATAAATTAATAAAATAAGCTTGTGTTAAATGATTTTGCCCAAGGGTAGGCTAATACAAGTGTTCTGAGAATACTTAAGGTAGGCTAGATGTGTGATATGTATTTAAAACTCATGCTACTTTCATTTTACAATGGGATTATCTGGCTGTAACCCTATCACAAATCAAAAAGCATCTGTGTATACGATTAAATGACTAGCTCAATGGATTTTCATAGAAGCATATCTCTGTATAACAATTACCCAGCACAAGGTGTAGAACTTTCAATAATGCATAAAGTTTCTTCATGCCTTATTTTAGTCAATCCTAGGCCTTATCATCTAGCCATAAAGATAACCACTATTCCAAATTTTATACCATAAATTACTTTGGCTCATACTTGAATTTGGTGTTAATTTAGCCATGCAGTCTTTGTTCTTTCATGTCTGGCTTCTTTGGTTCAATGTAATGTTTTTAAAAGCCATTCATATTGTTTTATATTTTAATAGTCTGTTACTTTTTATCATTTTATGTATTATTCTATTATATAAAAATAACACAATTTGTTTATCCATTCTTCTGTTGAAGGACATTTGGATTATTTTCAATAATGGGCTATTATGAATAAAACTGATATAGACATTCTTATACAAATCTTTTTGAAAAAAATTATTAATTTATTTTGGGTCTATAAGGAGGGAAATTACAAGTTTATAAGCAAACACATAACTTTAAATAACTTGCTAAACAGTTTTTAAAGAACAGTTGTTAGAAACATAATTAGTGGCCAGGTGCATTCCTAAGACTATGGTGGGTGGGTGGGACATGTCCTATTACTAAAAGAGCAGAGAGGGAAAATGGGTATCGGAAGAACATGAGCAGTCTCCATTACAGACACCATGACAATGTTTTATAAACACCTCACCTGAGATGGGTCTTTCTGTGGATTTTGAGAATATGAGATTTAAACATTAACATACAAATTTTGAAGCTGTAGTGGCTCTGTTTCTTGAACTGGAGGTTAACTCCATGGAGACACTGACAGCTGTGATAAGCTGACATTCCTAAAGGGCAGCAAAATTGTTTTCTTTGATTTCAAAGATGGTGAAAAATGCTAGTGGAGATGTTAAAGGCTTTCAGTACCTGTGATCCATCTTTCACTTTGATAAGATTATGTTTTAGCTTCTGGCTGTACTCATCTAAGGCTTCCCCACTCTTAATGAAACAAAATAAGTGCCTACAGATTTAGATACATGGATGTGAGTTAGCTAACATATTCTGTTCATTATGTTGCATTTTTAAATTTCTCTACTAACTATGGCTACACTATAAAGTACTAGTATATATAAAGGGTGCCAAAAAGATGTATACACATTTTAAGAAAGGAAAAATTATATTAATTTTATATTGTAATACTCAATATACACCAATGTATGTTACTCAATATACAAGAGTAACATTTGTCATCTTGAATCTTTTGTAATTGCAGAAGTCAAACATGACCTCAATATTACAATGTAATACCTGTTTTCTCCCTTCTTAAAATGTGTATACATTTAGCATTCTCTGTATAGTATTATATACAGACCTCTTCTGGTTCTTAAAAGCTGAAATCCCCCGGATCCTACAGTTGCCTAAATCTTTAAATATGTGAAGATAAATTTTCTTTCTTTCTTTTTTTTTTGTAGAGACAAGGTCTCACTTTATCGCCCTCGGTAGAGTGCCGTGGTGTCACACAGCTCACAGCAACCTCCAACTCCTGGGCTTAGGCGATTCTCTTGCCTCAGCCTCCCGAGTAGCTAGAACTACAGGCGCCCGCCACAATGCCCGGCTAGTTTTTTGTTGCAGTTTGGCCAAGACCGGGTTTGAATCTGCCACCCTCGGTATATGGGGCTGGCACCCTACCCACTGAGCCACAGATGCTGCCCATGAAGATAAGTTTTCAAGTGGCAGTACCTCTCTTTCTTGAAATGGAGGTAAATACCACAGAGTCATTTATGACTGTGGAATGTGTGGAAAGGGCAATGTAATACCTAGCATAGTAAAGTTACTCAACAAATCTGTACCCCCTTCTCCCAGGATCTCAGTCACAGGTCAGTAAATCACAATGACAGCCCGGGGTGGCAGGTACGATACATTACAGAGGTATAAGTGTTTTTATTGTTACCTTTTATGGGTAGGTAGCAGACAAATGCTGAAGGCCATGAATGCAAGAAGCATGAAGTTTTCAAAATAGTGGAACTCTAAACTTTAAATTGTGCTATTAAACTCAGTATCTGCCCTCATATAGTTCTGGGAAAGTACCCCTGGGTGTATTGTTCTGTGATCCATTCATTAACCCAGGCTTTTCACTCCTTTGGAACTGAGTGGAAATCCAGAGGGTAAGAATAACACAGAACAGCCAAATGACATCTCTCAACACCTAGAACAGCTCCACCTGTACAGACTACGTGACCTTGAACAAATTTTTAAACTCCGAATCCCACTTCATATTTTAAAAGGAATGTAAAAATAGTCCTTATCCTCTGCAAGTTCCTCATGGTCCTCTTGTGAGAATCAACTGAGTCTATTCTTTTTTATTTTAATTTCAGACTAACATGAGGGTACAAATGATCAGGTCACATTGTTAGTATTTGTTACATGAAGGGCTCAACTACAACTTGGACTCCAAGTGAGTTTATTCTAATAAAGCTCTTTGGAACATTATTTGGCACTTAGGAAGAACACTTGCTGTTGCTGTTGCCATGGATGTCTTTTCTCGTTATTATTTCCCTGATGCCATTGCTTTAGAAACTAGTTGGGACATTTATGTTTATTTCTTTGCTTGCTTACTTGTTTTATTTTGTTTTTCCACATTATTCATAACCACTCCAGAGTGGGTCTTAAAAGGTTTTTCCCCTGTTAACAAAAATAAAATGTCAACAGACTTAGTTTAAAGAATGAATTGGCTTTTATTAGCAATTCATGAATCGCACAGCACCTCATATAATGGTTTGGATAAACTGAGCAGAGGGGATTGGCTTTTGGGGCAGGAAATGGTTGAAAAAAGCAGAAACAGGACAAAATTGGATTGATCATTTTAAAGCTAATTCTCTTATAGCATTAAAACAAAGGGGATCGCATTGTCATGCTGGCTCAAATAAACCGGGTCTTTTCTGATTGGTTGCTGTGAATCTCCTGATTTGGAAGGGAAAAATCTGGCTTAACAGCTAGTATGAATGCCTTCATTTTAATTTTTTCTGGTCTATTGCAGGAGCTTAATCTAAAACCATGGCCTCCCACAATTTCATTTAATATCCTTTGAATTTCTAAAAATGTTTTAAAACTAGTCTTCATTTTCCTATAGATTTTACTTCTTAAGAGAAGTTTTAGGTTCACAGCAAAATTAAGAGGGTGGCACAGAGATATCCATATACCTCCTG
The DNA here is from genome assembly GCA_963574655.1 of Perodicticus potto. Lineage (NCBI taxonomy): Eukaryota > Metazoa > Chordata > Mammalia > Primates > Lorisidae > Perodicticus > Perodicticus potto. The sequence continues at coordinate 11,970 of CAUYRH010067444.1, read as the reverse complement.
CCCCCTCACATGTATAGCTTCCTCCATTATCAAAATCCCACACCAGAGTGGTACATGTGTTACAGTTGACGAACCTACTTTGACATTTCATTAACACCCAAAGTCTATAGTTTACACAAGGCTTCTCTCTCAGTGTTGTACAATCTATAAGTTTGAACAAACATATAATAACATATATCTGTCATTATAGAATCATACAGAGTAATTTCACTCCCATAAAAATAACTGAATTTTTGATAGAGTATATTTTTCAGTTGCCAGAAACACTGCTTAGGAGGAAAGCAGATAAAGATGTTCATTCAATTCTTCAAAAATCCAAAGATGAGTTAGCCAAAAATATGACTCCAAGAGAATTTTATTAAGGGAATTAATACTCTCAGAAGTGTTACTTCAAAGCTACACTTGAAATTCAATGGCAGAATTGGTGACATTTGCCTGTGCTGACAGAGTGCTAAACATACTTGAAATAGGTGAAATGTCTTATGAGTAAAGGAAACAGTCTGAAGTATTGTCATTTTGAATGTAGTGAACTGCTGAAGATAAATTTTTTAGTGTATTTGGAGTCTTGGCATAAAAGCCTTCATTGTCACAGTGTTCTCTCTTTTTTAAATTTAGTTTAGTTTAATTAGCTCTTCGAGAACTTTCTGCAAAGAATATCATGAGCAAAGATACTCACAAATATATTTCTGCTCAACTACAGCAATGAATTATTTATTTCAAAATCTGTCTATATTTTTATCTACTCATACCAGCAGTTTACAGAAATGGAAACCTTTGGCTCTTGTATCTAGTTTTTCTGAGGTGAAATGTGATATGAATTGAAAATAGAAGGGAATAGATATTTGCAAAATGTATGGCTGATTTAAAAAAAATCACTAGAATACTATATATGGAGAACTATAAAGCAATCAGAAAGACTCAAACAGCCCTATGGAAAATGGTCAAGGACTTTTATAAAAGAGGAGAAAACACAAATTGCTTATTAATATATCTGGAAAACATGCTTAAAGTCTTTAGGAATCAAGGAATTACAAATTAAACTGAAATAAGGTACCATTTTTTCATACATTCTTCAAACTGACAAAACTTATGAAGTGTAATCAATTTCAAGTGTTCAAAAACATATGGAACTGTTAGAATTCTCATTTACTGTGTCAACTAGAACAAGTCCTTTTTTGTTTTTTGAGACAGTCTCAAGCTGTTGCCCTAGGTAGAGTGCTGTGGCGTCACAGCTCACAGCAACCTCCAACTCTTGGGTTTAAGTGACTCTCTTGCCTCAGCCTCCCAGGTGACTGGAACTACAGGCACCCGCCACACATCCAGCTATTTTTTTGTTACAGTTGTTGTTTAGCAGGCTGGAGCCAGGTTTGAACCCGCCAGCCTTGGTGTATGTGGCCAGCGCCCTACCCACTGGCTCTTGGCAGCTATGGGCGCTGCCAAGAACAAGTATGTTGGAAAACAGTTTAATTTTATTTAGGAAAGTTGAAAATACTACCCAGCAACTCAATTTTTAGGTTTGTACCTTAAGGAAACTTTTGTATATACACTTAGGAGACACACATGAAAATACTTTTACTAATAAATTAATAAAATCTAACGATAACCTAATGTAGGATGAATATATAAATTATGTTATATTCATACAATGATATAACAGTGAGAATGAATGAACAGCTGCTACATACATCATCATGTATAAACCAAAATACATAACATGGTCTCCAAGAAGCAAGTCATAGGACATCACATATAGTATGATTCCATACACATACTCCAAATATTATTTAGGAATACATGTATATGCAATAATATAAGGATAATTAGTGTATAAATTGCCCTAAATTTGGAGAGTTACCCATGGAAAGAGAGAAGTTAAGAGGGCAATGATATCAAAAGCAGCATCCTGAAGAAGTCTAAGTTACTGCCAATATTCTTTGTTTGCCTTAGTGATATGTGTTTAATACTCATTTTATTTTTGTTTGAACTATAATGGAGAGATTTTATATCATTTTTCAAATGTAGACATATCTCTCTCTATATATATGCCATGGGTGCCAAAAATGTATGTATAACATTTTAAGAGATCTTGTTAGAAATAAAATCGATCCTTCCCCAGAAGCGTACAAATTGCAGGTAAAATGGATGTGCATACCATATCAGGTACACTTGACCCAGTCATGGTACCTTTGCTTCAACTTTGAAAAGTAATACATAGATAACATCTCTTAAAACGTGTATACATTTTTGGTACTCTCTTTGTATACAATAATACGTGTGCATATGTGTATCTTTCTCCTGGCTTCTATTACACACACACACATTCAGACATAAATATACACACAGACACAAAGTCACTGATCTTTTTATCCCAAAAACAAAAAAATAATAAAGTATGGGCCTAGATTGAGTGTATAGTGACAGAAAATAGAAGCACAAAGGAAATAATAAAAATGCTTTTTAAAATGTGATATTGCCTAAGTTTTTTCTATAAATAGATGAGGTTAAATTACAAATAAACAAATTGGAATAAAAAATGGCAAAATAATGATCAGTAATATCAAAATTTGCTGAGCACTTGCTATATTTCATTTTTGCTATTCTTCACTATAGCACTATGAGGCCGGTAATAATGTGCTCAAATTTACAGTACACTGTGAATCAGAACAGTTAAGGAATTTTCCCAGTCCATCCTAAGGCTGAAAAGTAGCAAGGTAACTGCCCTGAAATTCAGTTCAGGCTCAGACTATCTGTTCATTCTTTCCATTCTTTCCCGCTCTCTTTCTTGTTTTAACATTTTCCCTTGTTTTCTCCCTAGGGAGAAAATGTTAGAGATAGATTCTCGGTAAAAGTTTAAGGATAAATCATGTCCTTATGGGACTTGCATCCACCCTTCCCTTGTTGTAACTTTCCACAAGTGTAAGAAGTTCATATTTTCATCTAAGTGCACTGTCCACTGCTAGCCTGGTGCTGTATTTTACTGGTAAATGATACCCAAGAAGGATAAATCAGTATGAAGGATGAAGTTACATGCATTTTGCAACTGTGTGTCAGCGTGCAGATCAAATCAATTTTGCTTTTTGTAGTGACTCAATTCATACTGGAATGTGTTAAATAATTGGTTGTAATGAAAAATGCTAGAGAGAATTTGTAAGAAAATTAATTGAAGTCAGAAAGCAGAAAAATTCATTTCTAGAAATGATATTTGAAATCTAGAAATATACAGTTCATTCATTTCCTCTGTCCATGATTTATTCCCACTTTAGCACATTAATTTATTGGCTGCTTTGCAAAAGTTGTGCTTGATCCTCATCTTTCTTCCTGAGAGAGAGGGCATCTCTGTGGCCTAGCTTTTTGGAAGTCTGACTCACTACGAAAAGGTCTGGCAGGTCTGGGATTTTAACAAAGGCAGGGGCAGTTCTGGTCTCAAGTACATAACACCAGGAGTTGAGGGAACCAGACACAAAGATCAGTGATCATAGCAAGCTGTTCCTCTCCTTAAGAACTTCAGTGGTGCCTTACAACATTGTTGCTGTAAATCCTCAACATGACTGATCATACGAATCACCTGGGCAACTAGCAACTGCATTAAACAAAGAATCAAACAAAAGAGAGTCCTTGTCTCCATTCCAAACTTCCCAAATCAGAACATGTAGGGCCATGAATTCATTATACAAAGCACCTTAGAGAATTTAGCTTGGTTTGGAAACTATTGGATTATATGTAATAATCCCCGAAACTATATGCCCGACTTCATATTCACTTCTCCAGTAAATATTTATTGAGCACCTACTGTATACATGATCTGACAGATATCATAGATTGTATCTTTATCATTGTATGCTCTTAGTTGAGTCTAGGAACTAAGACAGACTTCTAAAAGATGTAACAGCACAACCTGGCTTGTGCTGAATGACAACTAAAACTTCCACCAAGAATGGAAAATACCTATAAGATTTGCATCTCTCAATCCCAGAACAGACATTGTTCATTTTTGTTCTCAGCATTCTTCCTAGTGAGTCCAGAGACAACTTCAGAGCCCTTCTCAATGACCACTATTATACCATCTGCTTTAGCATATGAGACAAAGGCTGTTTGCAGACTCCGTTACAGCTTCCAGTCCCTGCCCGCCCCCCAATCTGCCCCTCTGACTCCCACTGAGGTGACTGAACTTGTGCTCAGACTTTAGGAAAGATAAAATCTTCCAGAGGTAGCAGTTGCTACTGGGATAAGTTGGTGGGCAGTAATGAGACCCAGCACAAATGCCCCAGTGCTCATATCTCTCTCTACTGGAGGGCCTTGCATTTGATAAACTGAGAACATGAATGACTTTTGATGTTCATTTTCATTTTTGATATTCAGACTCAACTCTCTCTCTTCTCCTGTCTGTCTTGATCGTCCACATGTAGATACTGCAGTCATTCCCAGCATCAGAACAAGTTTTCTAGAAGTTTCATTAACTACAAGCTGTCAAACTTTGTGATTTAATTTTCTATATTCAGAAATGAAAGATAAGTTGTGATGGTAGAAAAGGAAATATAGAAAACTTCTCAAGCGAAACATTGCCTTCTGGTCTCCATAGGCTGCTCCAGTAGAAATAGGAAATAGCAAAATGAAGAGCTCAGCTGGGTTCAGAAAGACCTGAGTCGAGTATCTCAAACACTCTGCTAAAGCTAGCTGTGTGAACTCACCTTTGAAAAAATTAATGTGTGTGTGTTTGTGTGTGTGAATAATCTCTCTATCATAAACTTGTTTAAAATGGCATAAATAGACAGGATGCCGTGGTTAACGACTGTAATTTCAGCACTCTGAGAGGCCACAGCAGGAGGATTGCTTGAGGCCAGAAGTTTTGTTTCTCAGTTTTGTTTTTTGTTTTTGTTTTTTTCAAGACAGATTCTCATTCACCCTGGGTACAGTGCTGTGTCATCATAACTCATAGCAACCTCAACTCTTGGCCTTGAGCAATCCTCTTGCCTCAGCCTCCCAAATAGCTGTGTCTACAGGCACCTGCCACAACACTCAGCTAGTTTTTCTATTTTTAGCAGAGATAGGGTCTCACTCTTTTTCAGGCTGGTCTTGAACTCTTGAGCTCAAGCAAGTCACCCACCTTGGCCTCCCAGAGTGCTAGAATTACAGAAGTGCACCACCACGCTTTGCCTAAAGCCAGGAGTTTGAGACCAGTCCAGTCTGGGCAACATAGCCAGAACCTGTCTTTAAAAAATAAAAATAAAAATAAAAATGTTAGCTGGGTGCAGTGGCATATGCCTATAGTCCCAGCTACTTGGGAGGCTGAGGCAGGAGCATCACATGAGCCCAGGGGATCGAGTCTACAGAGAACTAGGACCATTCCACTGCACTCCAGATTGGACAACAGAGAAAGACCCCATCTCAAATAAATAAATAAATAAATGTATTAAATGGCATACATGCTATGAGCTTCTTAAATACCTTGTTGATCATGGCAAGTTTCTGGCCCAGACCTTGCACATTAGGGATAGTCTCGATCAATGGCAGTTATATCACATTATGCTCCACCTGTCTTAGGCAATTTCTCCACCAACCTCAGGGATTCAAAATATTACCAAGAAGTAGTCAATGGCCAAAATAAATATTAATAGGAGCATGAATTTTTTTAAGCTCATGAACTTGACTCCAAAAGGTCTCTACAGTCCCTCATGCAAAGCCTATTTAACAATGCAGTTGCTAATAGTATTTTTCAACTCACCATAGATTACAGGTAGAATAATGACAGCAACAGTAGCAGATAAAAATTAGCCTGATGGAGAAATGGAAACCCAGTAAGACTAAAGAAGATGCTATCCACTTACAGAGTACTTACTCTAAGTCTGGGGCCTTGTTAAATGAAATAGGATCTTGTCCTCAAGAAACACAAAGTACAGCTCAGCGACTGTGGCTCAACAGGATAAGGCGCCAGCCACGTACACCTGAGCTGGCAGGCTCGAATCCAGCCCAGGCCCGCCAAACAACAATGACGGCTGCAATCAAAAAGTGGCCGGGCATTGTGGCGGGCACCTGTAGTCCAGCTACTTGGGAGGTGGAGGCAGGAGACTCGCTTGAGCCCAGGAATTGGAGGTTGCTGTGAGCTGTGATGCCACGGCACTCTATCCAGGGTGACAGCTTGAGGCTCTGTCTCAAAAAAAACACAAAGTCCAGTAGGGATGGGAGATACAGAAGTAATTCCACAATATTAGCCTGTTATGAATATTTGTACAGGGCCCTGTGGTGTCACATAGGAGGGGGTAATTGGTCACTTCTTCTGGTCAGGGAATTAGGGAGGGAAGGACAGATAGGTTCTAAAATCTGAGATGCTTTAGGTATCTTCTTAAAGATTTGGGAGCGTTTATCCAAAACCAGAACTAGGGAGGGAGGCATTCACTTTTCATTCAGAAGGAGCAACATGAGCAAAAGCCGAAGAGTAAGAAATAGCCTGGTGTCCTTACACATCTGCCAGACAAGACCCAGTTCAGCATGGCTTGAGCTCGAGGTGTGAGGGGTGAGGCGTGAGAGAAGGTGAAGAGAGGTGATGAGAGCTCACAAAGGTATTTCCATGCATATTACATGGAATTTGAACTTTAGGCTATAGTCCAGGGAGAACCATTGAAGGACATTTTATTTGTAAGCAAACATTTAAAGTGGTGGGATTTGTTATTAGAAAAATTACTTTTGCTAAATTCAAAGGAAGGACTTGGGGATGATGAGAGTGAAAATAGGCAAAGCTGTTAGGCTGCTGGAATCCAAGCAAGAGATCATGAGGCCTTAAACTAAAGCTAAGTAGTCGGGCTGGAGACGATGGGGCAGACCCAAGCCAGTTGAAGGAGGTAACACAGCAGTGTTTAAATGTGCAGCAGATTTAGGACAGGGGCAGACAGCTTTACACACCTCAGTGGCCTTGAAGACATGAGTGCATGACGCAGTGACATAAATGATATATGGAATGATAGTCATGAGACTTCAAAAGAATTTAAATTATATTTGGTATACTCTTATTTGCTGAAACAGTGAGGTGCAACATCAATTTTAGAAAAAGTTCTTCCTGAATAATTGATTTACATTTAATACATGACTCTCAATAATCCTAATAAATGACATTTAATGTACATGAGGATCTAAAATTTACTGCGTAACTAGTATTTAAGGGTCTCTGTAGGTGTGTACTACCTGAATTAAACTTCAGAATAACCCTGTGGGGAAAGCACTATCGAATCCAAATGGAAATGAGCAATCTACAGCTCAGACAGAGAAAGGAGCTATCGCACAACTAGAAGTATTAGAAACAGTGACTTCAAAGCCCAGGCTCTATCTGCTAGGCTGTCACTAGCCTGTTCTTACCTAACAAGCTGCCATAGTCTGAGTGAAATGAAAAGCTATTAAATATCATAAAACTTCAAATATGCATCTTTCACTTTAGAATGGTGCTCAGGAGTTACTGAGATGTTCTTTGTCAGGAGTGAGGAGAAGATGATAACTCCTCTGAAAGAACAGCCAAAGCTAAAAACAGCACATGTGTGGAGCTGAGGGAATTAGCCCAACAACAGTTGATCTCATTTTTCCCCCTTCCCAGAAATGCAGAATTAAATGTGTACCATCTTGCCTGTGCAAAACACATGTCCTCTGAAATGATTTTGAGATGTGAATTAATTCCCACTCTGGTGCAAATATAAAATCATCCAAGCAATGTCGTACTCCAGACTCAAATAATGAGCATAAGATTGTGACTCTCTTTCAAGCACTTGCCTAACTTTATGAGTCTAAACAAGCCATTTAATTATTCTGTGCCTCTGTCGCTGATGCAAAAGGAAAATGATAATATTTGCCTTCTTAAGGATGTTGTAAAGATAAGCATAAGAAATGTCAGTATGTTGAAAGGTCAAATATTCCATAGAAGTACAGGGCTTATTTTTATTCTTTAAGTCTTCTAGATGGAAAAATTTTTCTTATTCCTTTCATTTTCTTCAGCAAACATGCATTGAGCACATACCATGTGCTGATGCAATGGATAAACAGAGGTGAATTAGCTATATTTCCCACTCTAACAAAGCTCATGATCTGTCTATCCATCTATCAACATATTGATAATGCTCTCATTCATGTTCTCTAATTCAATCTTTATTTTATCTTTTGAAGTAGGCATTTGTCCATCCCCATTTTATAGATTTAACTGTTGAGTCTTAGAAGTAACTGAAATGGGACTACCCTCACAAATAGTGACTCTTCAAACTTTCTTTCCATCATCACAGAATTACCTTATTAGCTCAGTGGAGAAAACAGGTGTGCTCATAATGAGCTTTAACAATAATCTGATGGTAGTGAGGGATCCAAGGTATAAACTAAGAGCTGTGGGAGCTCAGAGAGAACAATTAATTTTAGATTAGGCTTATTCTCAGAATGTATTCTCTGAATAAGAACTATTGGAAATAGACTTGGGAAAAGAGCCAGAACAGATAGAAAAGGAAGGAAGGTCAGCAGGAGGAACATGAACGAGAGTGTGGAGATGGGCTGGCAAGTGTCACGTTTGGAAACCATGAACTTCATGTGCGTAGAACATGGAAACAAAAGATGGAATTTTTTTTATAAAGATAGATTGGGTTCAAGTGGGACAAATTTTGAATGTCATGTAAAATAATTTGGGACTCACTCTAAGTGATTTTCAACCTGTGGGTGGTGACCCCTTTGTTCCATTTGTAACAATGCAGCAGTTAGGAAGGTTGAGAATCACTGTTCTCAGTAGCGAAGAATTTGAGCAGAGGAGTGATGTAATTACACAGGTGATTTAGAAATTACCTAATGGCAGTAGTAAGGACAGATTATAGGTGGCTGAGATCAGAGGTTGATAAACCAATTGGGGATTATGACATTCACATAAACAAGAATTAAGAGGAACCTGGATTAAAGCAGAGGCAATGAAGATGAATAAAGAGGATTGAAATTAGATTCAATAATAGTGGCATGTTAGATTTGAAGAAAAGGGCAAGGTCAATGATGAGCCAGAGGTTACTGGTTTACGTGGCTAGATAAGTGGTTGTGTCATTGTCTGGGGAAGGTAATACAGAAGAAGAAGCTAGTGTTATGGGGGGAAAAATCTTTTTTATTCTGTTGATTTTAAGGGAGGGATGGAGAAAGGGATCTCTTCCACTCATACCAGATTATCAAAACCAACTTTGGTGATTTGATATGGCAAATCATGAGTCATAGTCACACTTTCCTTAAATCTTGTTACTATTGTGAGCATTTTATGTCACTTTGTTATACAGTTTAAGCTAATTTTAGGGTTAACATAAGAGATACTGTACTGTGAGATTGTGTGTTCAGATCATGTTCTTGCCAACATGGAAACAAAGGAACAAAGGCATTTTAAGGGTTTCATAAAATTCCTACCTTACTATCTGCAAATTTCTTTCCATCTGAATAATAGTTTGATATATTATCTTATAATGTGCCTATTATAATATTATCTCTACATAATCAAGGATACAGTTATAAGATTAAGAACCATCAAATTAATAATGACGGACTTTTGTTGGTTTTTGAAATCCCTGTCATCCACTCTTCTTGTTCATTATGTTCTTCTATAAAATGTTCATGATATTTTATGTATTAAAATGAACTTGCATTTCAGTTAGTGTGTACAAAAGGCAGGGGAATCAGATGAAGTCTGAAAAAATGTGAGAATTCAATTTGTTGAAGATCAGCCTAAGACCACATCAGTGATAATATTTCTAGTTCCTTATAAGTAATTTGGTCATGGAGAAGAGGCAAATCAGACTAACTGGTTTGGTTTAATTGTAGTCACAGAGCCACTTGCATTGTAGCATTAATTATAGTGAATGTTTTACCCATTAAAGCCACTGATGTAGATCCTTAGATGGATTCTTAATGGTAAGAAAAATGAGGAGGGTGCCCTGTTTATCCCATTTGGTGCCTGGAACCTAGTAGGTTTTCAACAATTGTCCTCAGTTTCCTCATCTGCAAAATGTGAATGACAAATAGTCCTTATACAATAGAATTTTGAAAATTGTTAGAGAAAATGCACATAAAACACTCGATATATTTCCTAGCACAAAAGCACTTAGTGCCATCATCAATCGTTGAAAATCAAGGACAACAATGTCTTGCTTACTTCTTTTAATACATCAGAGCTGAGAGGAAACTTACCCAATATTGCAACCCATTCTTACATTTGAGAAGTCCAAGGTCCAGGAGAAGTGACTGCATCCATGAATAATTAGATGTATTGCTTCTAAACTTCCTTTCTCAGAGACAATTTAAATTTATTAAATCATTCATATGAAAACTTCTATAGTCAGAGTGAGCCTTTTTCCACATATGCCAATAAAAATATACATCTAAATACCTATGTAATGTGAAAAGCTGAGAAACGTATTACTGTTACTACGTAAAGGCATCATGAGTTTCAGTAATTGTGTTTCAGGAAGTGACACATCTGCCTTTTAGTTCAAATTCAGCTCAGCTATATGGACCCCATTTTAATTCTTTCAAGAAATCTGGCCTGGTCCATCTTTAAAGTGGGAGCAATTTATGAAAAATCACAAAGGAAACCTACATTCTTTGACTGAAAAACTCTGTACTAAGGTTCCAAGACCATGTATTACAACTCTTCTGGGAATGGACATCCCACCACCCCAAAGTAGTATCTTAAGAGTTAGGAACAACCTGAGGCCTTCGTACCACCCAGTTCATAAATCCTCCCCTAAGTATCCAGTACACTTGGATTCTCTTCAATAGCCCCTATTCTTAGGGAGTTTTCCCTGCTTCTAACAGAAACCTTGATTGCTTCAATCTAAGACAAAAAATAACAGCCTCTAATGTTATGCTGTTTGGACAAACTAAATGTTCCTTAAGCATGTTGTTGCCTTAAACAACATTAGGCATCTGAAATAACTATGTAAATTATACAGTGCTATATAAAGTTACTCATCTCAAGTCTCTACTAACTAGGCTAAGATAGATTGTGATGCGGTAATAAATAATCCTTAAATTGGCTTAACACACAAAAGTTTACTTCTTACCCACATTACACTTCAATTGGAGGTGGAGGCAAGGCCCTACTTAGTCACTCAGTATCCAGGATAATAGAGCTTCACCTTTGGGAATAAGTTCCTTGATAGCCATGGCAGAAGAGAAAAAGTTGCACAGTGGCACATTGTTCGTAAACCGTTGACCAACATAAGCCACAAGGTTCTGCCTAACTGCAGTGGCCCCAGAAAACAGGGGGAACACATGAATATTTGACAAGCCATAATATTTCTTTTGTAAGATTTCTATCTAATCTAATCAGATCAAGGGCTTGTATTTTTAATTTCTCTTTTTAATTCTTCAATTGCTGTTATGCTTACCTATGTTTACTTTTGATTTAAATTACGTATAGTCCATTTTTTTAAAATAGTCTCACTGAGACTCACTATTCAATACTACAAGGAGAAAAGAGTTATTTCATCCTATTTTCCTGTCAAATGACAGCACTGTTTTATTTCCTTTTTGAGGAATGGAAACATTATAACCTAGAGAATTTGTTACTTTTATCTTTATTGGCTAGGCAGTTTTATTTTGGTGCTTTATTTTTATTATTATTATTTTTTAGTTTTAGTTTATTTTTTTATTTTTTGTTTTTTATTAAATCATAACTTTGTACAATGATACATTTATGGGGTTCAGGATACTGCTTCAATATACAATGTGAAATGTTTACATTGAACTAAGTAACACATCCATCATAATTATACTCATTTCTTAATAGTTTTGAAATGTACCATTGCCTCATGCATATTAGGTGAGGTTCCCCCGAATACCCTCCCTCCTCCCATATCCCCTCTCCCCTCCCCTCTCTCTCCTCTTCCCTTCTACTTTCTGGACTATAGTTGTGTTTTGCCATTCGTATGAGTGTGTAGGTGGTTATATATTGATTTCATAGTAGTATTGAGTATATTGGATACT
>CAUYRH010067441.1:0-28044 GCA_963574655.1 Perodicticus potto | reverse complement strand
ATACTTTTTCTTCCATTCTTGAGATACTTTGCTAAGAAGAATATGTTCCAGTTCCATCCATGTAAACACAAAAGAGGTAAAGTCTCCATCTTTCTTTAAGGCTGCATAATATTCCATGGTATACATGTACCACAATTTATTGATCCATTCTTGGGTCGATTGGCACTTGGGCTTCTTCCACGACTTAGCAATTCTATTTTCATAGACTAGTTGACAGAATGAGGTAAAAGTCAGTTAAAATGTTAAGTACACAAAAATACAAGCAGTGTGATTCCAACTGTATCACTGTGTGGAGTGTATGTGTGTATGTGTGTGTGGTGTGTTCATATTTAACTGGAAGAAAAAGAATGAAACATATAATTAGTATCTCTGGATAATGTGATTTGGATGACTTTTGTGTTCTCATATATTTTTCCATATTTTCAAATTTTCTATAGTACCACATATTTCTTTATAATAAAAATATAATAATGATTAAAAAATAAAATAAAAGAATTAGAGCAAGCATTTAGTAACTCCTCACAGACTACCTAACAGGGTTTTGTATGTTTAACATTCATGGTCTTCTTTATCGAGATTCTAATAATCACTCCAGTCTTATCTTCATTACTCTCTTACAAACAGGATACATTGAATTTCTCACTTTAAAGAAGAGGCAATTTCTAGCCAAAGCACTCTAACCATAGAGAAAGATACCCCCAAATAAGAAAAAAAAATCATGATCTTATATTACTTTCATAGTCAGACAACTGGTATTCAGTATTTAACACAAAGAAGCTTATGTTTGTACATACATGACTTGGCAAGCTAATCTCATTTAAAAAAGTATTATTTTTCAGTGTTTTAAGTTAAGAGAAAAGATCATCTTGGAATGATCGAATGATTTCTCTTTGTCCATCTATATGTGTACACAATTCCCTTTTCCTCATCATATAGACCATGACCCATTGACCATAACCCATGTCTATGTCACTTGTACCTCTATTCATATGTTAATTTTCCTTTCATTTTTGATCTGGTATCACTCTTGAAAAGTTAAAAATGATCTCTCTCCTTTGGCATTCAAAGGGACTTTTCCACATTTTGGAAGAATTTTTTTCCCATTGCATTACTGCGTAAGAGCAAACTTTTAGAGGGAAAGACACACTTTTCCTCAGTGGTTTCTGGTTAGCATATGGATGGTCAGACAGAGTCAATCAGTATGTGTTTGGAAGGGATGTAGGGCTTCCAGTCTCTTTGGAAGTGTCAGTGTGCACAGAAGAAACCTCTGACATGGGGCTGTAGGGACCAAGGAAGAAGAGTGTGGGAGTCGGGGTGGGTCACAGAACTGCTTTTACCTTCTTCCCAATGTTTGCCTCCACCATCTTTACCTTCTACACAATTTTGCTACAGGCTGTCTCTACCCAAAGGTAACATGAATGGTAGAAATGGAGCCCTAGAATTACAATTGATCCCTGGCACACTCCCTGGAAATGACTCTATTCACTGCAAATAATAAGAAAGAAAGCACCAGGGTCAAAGCAAAGCAATGTTACTTCCTTTTCTTAGAAATAAAATAACTAAGAGTTCTAATCGGAACAAAAACAGAATAGAAAACATTGACTTTCCCAAGTGTAAATGCATCCTTTGCTATAAAAGGAGGGATAGATGGGAGCTTGTCAAAAGCTATTTGAAGAATGTGTGTGATTTTTTTATATAGGTACATATATGTAGATGTGCATATCATATATGTATGTAATGTATAAAACATATATACATCTACAATACATGTTATGTGTATATTCACGTATGTACATATGTACATATTATTCTCTGTACCAACTCAGTAAAAATATCTTGGGATTGTAAATGCAGAATCCTGAGACATCATCAGCTCTGACTTTGCACCTTTCCAGCAGATGCCACCTCCCCCGAGCAGGTCACCATCTACCCACTGTTATATTACTACAAGAGTTCAGTATTACTCCGTTTGGAATTGACTAGACATTACTTGAGGGACACGCACTGGCTGATCTATCTCTATATCCCAAATCCCTACCTTAGGAAGCTGTAAAAGAAAATTCCAAGAAATGATGGAATAAGTAAGCCACTCTAATAATTCAGAAGTTCTGATTTTGTTTATATTTTTTTGAAATTTTTCTTTTTCCACCTTTCACTCAGAACCATGTTTTACTCTGGAGGAACTAAGCAGCAAGGACATTCCTTTTTAAATTACTGATTTCAGCTGCCAAGACTTCCCTTCTTCTTATGCCACTTCTTGTGGTTCCCTAATAGCAAATTGTTGAGATCAGTTTGAACTTCTCTTTTCAGCATGGGTTCACCTTGGGCATCACCTCTTGGTCATTGATGATGCTTGGGACAGTGATCTTAGGTTATAGGATTTAGGTTGCTGGCTTAAGTTCAGACTGGTGTGACTTACTTAGCAAAGACTGCTGCCAAAAGTATCTGTTTCTAGATTCTAACTCTAGAGATTCTTCCATTTGATTTGGGAAGGGTTCAAATACTGATTATTTTAAAGTTTTCCAAGGGATTGTAATTACCAATAATTATTCAGCTCTGTGAATAGGCCGTTTATCACCGAATTATGTTTGCTCAAGGACAAACCCCTATGCAGAAAAGCTGGTGTGAAGAAGAGAGGACTGAGATCAGAAAGAAAATTGTCCTCCAGCCTTTCACAGAAACATTTACCACTAAAGATGAAAATGTTTCATAATTACGTTCCTCAAAATGCAGTGCATATTTCATCCGCATTATTAGAGGTAATTAAGTGTAATAAATGTATACCTCTTTAACACTAATTCCAGAAGTAAGAATTCTTCTTTCTTTGAATTAACTTTCAGTTATGCTGATGCACCGAGGAAAAGTCTTCATTTGGTGTTATCTCTTAACTCTTCTCTAACACTTGCTAATTTCCATTTGAAACAAAGAGAAAGCTGCCCGCAGGTTCAGAGCCTAGCAGGGAGTGAGCTTTTATTAGAATTTAATAGCATTCTTCATTTTCACAGATTTATTTTCACCTTGTCTTTATGGCAAGTGATGTAAGTTTTCCATGTATTTAGGTAAAAAAGGAAAATAGTGAGTTTATTAAAATATCAGGGCAAGAGTGCATATAATACTTGGTTGTGAAGAAATGAAAAAGGCAAGAAATGATGCAGCTAAGAAAACTGATCAATAGAAATAGATAAAAATGGCAAAACAGATGAACCTGGATGCTGAGTGGAAGAAGCCATACGCTGCAATAAAAACATGGAATAAAAAAAAAAGCCAAATACATAGAAACAGAGCAGAATAGCAGTTATCAGTAGGAGGAGGAGAAAATGGGGCGATGGAGGTTAAAGGGTACAAGCATGTAGAATACATTTAGAGAGCTAACAGATAGCTGGAGGACTGTGGTTTATAATATTACATTGTATATTGGAAATTTGCTAGAAGAGTAGACTTCAGGTACTCATCAGAAATTAAATAAGAAGAGGTAACAATAAAAAGCAATGGATATGTAAAATTGCCTACCTATAATGGTAATTCGTTATGGATGGATCTATCAAAACATCCTGTTATCGTTTACCTTCAATGCAACAATTTAAAAATAACAAATGGTCAAAAGTCTACCAGAAAGAAATGTCTGAGTGGCTGGGAATGAAGAGAATAAGGTGGACTAATATTTTAAGTGATTTCAGATTTCTTAAGAAAGATGAAAATTGGCCAGGTGCAGTGGCTCACGCTGTAACCCTAGCACTCTGGGAGGCTGAGACTGGTGGATTGCCTGAGCTCACAGGTTCGAGAGCAGTCTGAGCCAGAGCAAGACTTTGCCTCTAAAAAAAAATTTAGCTAGGTGTTGTGGCATGCCTGTCGTCCCAGCTACTCAGAAGGCTGAGGCAAGAGAATCACTTGAACCTAAGAGTTTGAGGGGCTAGGAGCTGTGAAGCCATAGCTCTCTACTAGGGTAACCAAGTGAGAGTTTGTTTCAAAAAAAAAGATCATTTTGAGGTTTTCATATCTCCATGACAAAGTTCTGGGACCCACGTTGATTAAGAAAATCAAGGAAGAATACCTGAGAAAATTGATTATCTCCTGCCCTTTAAGATCCTGTCTCTAGTATGCCAGTAAAGATTATTACTTGGAATAATATGGATGTATTAGTCAGGGCACTTCAGACAAACAATAGGAAATTATATATATATTCTTGATATAGGTCCATTCTATGAAATTAGCTGGCATCACTTGAAACAGACAAGTTCCAAGGTCTGCAAGTTAACAAGCTGGAGACCCGGGAAGACCCAGTGTTTAAGTTTGAGTACAATGGGAGAAAAAAAAATCAATTTTCTAAGAACAGGATTCTGGTATCGCAAAGGAAGCAGTGGACATCTGTCTTTCTACCTGAACAGCAGCTACACTGGTAGAATCTGTTACGATGTAGTGTTGTACCCACCACAAGTGGAATTTAGAGAAACTGAAACGCCAGCACACAGAGTTCGAATTATGCAAGAGTCCTTTATGGGGCTGGCCAGTCAAGAACAGGTTCACACCACAAAGTCTCTTGACAACTCTGAAGCCAGGGTGTAAGGTTTTTATATGGCACTCCAGGCAGGGGATGGGAAGCCCTAGAGTAAGCAGAATTTCACAGAAGGTAATATCTGCAAGGTTAGAGCTATGGGGAGGGGGCTCACAATGGGGACACGCAGACACACCAGACAGACTTGTGACAGCATTTTGGTTTTCACAACATTTTTCACCTGTCACAGGCTTTTGCAGCTCTTAGCTAAATTTCCTTCCTGTTTTTGCATGGTCACTTCTTGCTCAAGGGGCTACTTTGGTTATAAAAGTGGGAGGTCGGGGGGCAGGGGGGTTGCAAGCTCTTAACAAAATGTAGTAAATCTGCTTCACCTGCTCAAGATGGATGGAATTAGGGCATGGCAGTAGCCTTGAAGGAACTCTGGCACCCAAGGTTGACTTGCAAATTTCAGGGAAAATTTGCATGGTAACTTTTCAGTTTATTTAATTTCCGTTTATTTCAGCTCTAAGCACAGAGCTACTCATCCACCACACCTAGCCCCATGGTAGCCAGCTGGGTACATGTTCCTGGAACATGTGCAGGGTCCTGTGCTTGGGTCAAGCACTGCTGCTTCTCACACAGGTGCAGACGGAGAGTGGGTGGCCCTGTGGTTGCTCCTCCCCTTTGTGGTGGCCCCCATCCTCCTCCAGGTGAAGTAACTCGGTGGTGGAGGGAGTTTAAAGGCCGGTGCCCTTCTTCCTTTTGTGTCTTTTTTCTTTCTGTTCTCCTTTAGATCCTACCCAGTGGACGTGAAAAAGAAACTCTAAATGCTGGCAAACTTAGAAGGTGACCCTATAGCCCCAGGAAGCCAGGAAAAGGCACACACTCAGAAAATACCTGAAAAGACCATCAGTTCCTACCACAGGCTAATCTTTGGTGCAAGGATAGCCTACAATCAAAAAATTAAAAACAGCAAACAAAAACAATATGAAAATGGGCAAACACTAAGGGTAGAGATTGATCTTACGTCCAGTTAAATGCTAATTTCATTCAGAAACACCCATATGGACCCATCTGGAAGAGTAATGTGTGACCCAATCTCTGGGCATCCCCTAGCTCTGTGAAGATGGCATCACAGCAGGCATTTTTATAACTATATCTATAGAGAAAGTGCATAAGTCTTAAATTAGATACATCTATTTCAACATTTGGCATATGCAGAGTAACTATAAAGTGTTAGTTTCATTACCTGATTTTTAATCTTCTTATATACTGTCTGACATGTGTCAATATTTCAAGGCATGTTTGCTAAATACATTGTCAGATCTCTCAAGTCTGAACATTTTTAGGTGGGGACTTGAAAATTTTTCTTGCAGTGACCTTCGCCTATATTCTCCTGGCTTTTGTCTCTGCTCTGTCTTCAGATGTGTCATGGCAGGATACCTTCCCATGCAGCCAAACCCCTGGCAGTGTCTCCTTGGGAGTGCAGAAGCTTTGGAAAGAGATCAGTATCCTTAGGGGAGAAGCTTTGAGCAGGATACATTTATTTAGGTCAGTTTTAAAATCATTCTGAATATTATCCACAAGCAGGATTCAACCAGCAAGGTCATGGGCATGTGTTTCTGAGGTCCGCCTGTTATTGAAAGGCTTTATGTTAAGTTAAAAGAAGGGAAAGAAGGATTATAATGAGTATCAATTAAAAGAAATTTTTTTTTAAACCAAGTGAGAAGAATCTCAGTAAAACAGGTCAAAGAGGCTTTAAATTTGAACTTTCAAAACAAAGAAAAGAGACTCAGGGCATCTTTGATAAGGTCACAGTGGACAGCAGTCTGGCTTTTAAAAGAAACAAGGCTATAGATGGCAGATAGAGCCAAACCACCTCTTAATTATTGTATACCCAGTGATTTTCCTCCACCTTTCTCAGCTTTAGTTATCTTGAATATAAAGTGAACATGCTGATACTCAGCGGGGTTCCCCGATGGTAAAATAATAATACCTGTGCTCAAAATGACACAGGCACCAGCACCTGGTAATGCTGTTTGCTTCTCCCCCACTTAAAATAAATCAGATGATAATGTCATAAATAACTGATATGTTGATTGTTTTTTTTTTCAGTAACATTACAAAATCATCAAATTAGTGAGTACCTGCAGGGGTTTATAAAGACCACCCTTCTCATTTCTAGCACAGTGGGTAGAACGCTGAATTAATTCATGAATTGATTTCAAGAAAAATTTTAAAAATTGATCAGCACATAAAACCCATAATAGGTTAAATAGCCTGTATCCGTATTTCAGACTTTTGAGATATATTATGTGCCACAGAATAAGAAATCTTTGGAAAACATAAGTGAGAATTGTTCTTAGTTTCGAGACATCTATTATCCCAATGAGAAGGAAAATATATTCTGTGACAATAAACTCATTTGAGAGCATTATCCTAAAAAGTTTTCTCTTGAATTCTTATCCATAACCTTCACCATGTGCATTGTATGTGAGTTATGTTAATATTTATGTGAATATCAAATCCATTCTAAAGACATTTGGGATAGAACACCATATTTATCCCATAAAAGCATAGGAGATACTATCTCATGAAAACCATTTTCCTCTTAAGACACCCTTAGGTAAGACTAAGAGCTTATACATTTTTTCCTTGATGCATATTATTAAGTGCTCTTCTCAGAGGAAACAGATTTGAGATTGAAATCTATGGAAAATATATAAAATAGGCCATTCTCTTCTTGTAACTGTTAAATTTGAACAGGTGGTAGCTAATAAGGGAAAAAAATAACATTCAGTAAGTACATAGTTTCGTGCAATCTCAGAGAAGTCTTTTGAAGCAGTTTTTTTTTTTTAATTCGTATTTTGAGTGTTTGCCCAGCATCACAAAATTAATAAGTGGTGGAGCAGATATTTCGAAAATACCAGTTCCCAAAGTCTACGTCATCTCAGTTTGCCGTCACTGAATGCAAATGCATGATGTGGGTTTCATTTTCCAGTTAACTTGAAATTACTGCCTGGTACCCATACACATAGAACATTACAAATTAAACACAAAATATATAGAGGGAACATACACAAAAACATTGCTTCATAAATGCTGCCTGGGATACCCTTATTTAGGATTACTGTATGCTGATATTTTCTTTAAAAAATCACTATTGAATAACCATTTGACTTAGTATAATTCAGCATTTTACAAACTTCTGTTTTTAGGCCATAGGGTGTCTTTAATAACCCATCTAGCAACACAGTTTGAGAAATGCCATATGAGGCTGTCAATTAACTTTTAAAAGCATTTTTATATAATCATTTTTATTGAAATACATTATTTCCAGCACCTTGTTCAGCTAATTATAGTGAATACCAAGGATGTAAAATATTAAGTGCATGAAATTAAGTAAATATAGCCAGTGGGAAGCAATAACAACTTACTTAACTTACTTATTTTTTCTTTTGCTGTGAAGAAAAAACACCCTTCAGAATTTAAGCTAATGAATAAACAGGGTGTTATTAACTTCATGTTTTATTTTTTAAAATATAATTTTGTTCTGATGTTAGGAAATTTAAAAGTTACTTTTGTCAAATTTGAGACTGTAAAATAGGACATTTTATAGAATTTAAGTATATTGGTTGTTGTGATGGGGGTAGGGAATTACGTACCCTGCAATAAAGTTCCATTTTAGTAAATGTTACTTTAGTGATGTTTATGGAAAATAATCTGCTTAAGACATGAAGGAAAATAAAATAATACAAAGTATAAAACATAAGGTAGTGAGTCATTTAGCAACAGTTCTTAAATCAGATATACCATAAGGGAGAGAAAAAAATACCTATGATAAATGATAACAAAGGATCATGTGCAGAGTCTGACATAGGTATTAGTAGCACAGGAAATACAGTAGGTGTTCAAGAAAGTATGGTGAGGTCATGGTGATTATATGCCACACCCATACTAAATGAAAATACGCCCCGTTCTGCTTTGAATATCCCAACAAATTGCTGAACCTCTCTCTAGATCTCTTTCTCCTTAGGACTCTCAGATACTGAAGGCTTCATTTCACTTGCAGAACTTATTTTCTAAGCTTTATTCCACTGTTGGTTTCCAAGTGTATTTTGAGACTGTTTTCAATTTCGGTGGGCTGTTAAGTGGGAAACTGGAAGAGAAAAATGTTCTCATTTTTACCAGTATCATTTCTGCTTTCATTATTGAAGTGACATAATTTCTTCTACATTAGACTCTAATCCTGAAAAATGGATTTTGAAATGTAAATGGTCTCTCTGCCGTGTGTCTTCACTACATTAGCTAGGTAATCTGTTTGTATATTCACTTAAAAGTTGTTTATGGGGGTTCTTCTTCATCCCATGCCTGCTGCTAACTGCCAGGATGAGAAGAGGCTACAAAACAGCATAATTCACTGATTATGGAATTGTCCATCAAATATTGTGATAAAGGTTAAGACTTTAATGGACGCACATAGATGGAATATGTAACCGTATACGTGAAGGGATGGCAAAGAAAAGCCTTCCTGGAAATCATAACAAAAGTCCTATGGAATTAGAAAGGACAACATTGGTATACTTTTAAGAAAGATACTGGGATATATCTCAGAGGATTGTTTTTACTGGGGTAGAGGGCAGATCTTGGTGCATGATACCAGATTGACATAACTCCTGTAAAATCAAAGAGCATTTATGTGGTCCAGTTTAGTCCAGTCTAATGCAATTACATTAAAACAGCACAGTAACCAAAAGTTTTAAAATTAAAATGTTAATAATAATCTCCAAACACATCAATATGAATTTATTTTACATGTCACAATACTTATGACAATTGTCTTTCCTCTTCTTTTTCCTATCCTGTTATCCTCACAAACTACTCCAAGTACGCTAATCGCAAGTTACTCAAACAGGGCTCTCTGACATGTACCAAAATCTTTTTCTCTTGGTTAGTTCTCTTTCTTTTCTTTTTTTAGTGTAGTAAGAACATGTATAGCTTCTTCACAAATTTGTAAGCATATAATAGTCTATCATTAGCTATGGGTACAGTATCGTTCAGCAGATCTCTGAACTTATTTATCTTGTGGAAGTGAAAGTTTATTTTTTATATTGAATCCCACTGTCCTTCCAGGCCCTGACAGCCTTTGTTCCACTATCTGCTTTCATGAATTTGGTAACTCTAGATACCTTATGTAAGTGGAATAGTACAGTATTTTTTTTTTTCTGTGATTGGCTTATTTCACTTTGCCTAATGTCTTCAAGGTTCATCCATGTTGTCACACGTGGCAGAATTTTCTTCTTTCTTCATGCTAAATAATATTCTTTTGTATGTATATACTCCATTGCTTTCTTTCTTTATATTTTTGAACATTCAGTTTATTCACACATTGTGACTATTGTGAATAAAACTGCAACGAGCATGGGTGTGCAAAGAAGATATACAAATTGCCAACGAGTATATGGAAGTAAATGGAAGAATATGTGGAGTATATGATTAGTAAATCACTAATCTACAAGAGAATGTGAATTTAAACCCCAATGAGAACAGCTGTTATTAAAAAGATAAGACAACAGATGTTGGTAAAGGCGTGGAGAAATTGGAATTGCGTGGGAATGTAAAATGGCACCACTGTTATGGAAAATAATAAGGAAGTTTCTCAAAAATTAAAAGTAGAATTGACATATGATCCAGCAATCTCATTTCTGGGTATATGTAAAAAAAAAAATAGAAATCAGGATGTTAAAGACATAGGTCCCCTTCTTTCTTGAGTACCTTATCATTGGATGTGTATCTTTTCTCCTTAGGAATTCTTCATGATGCAAATGAACAAACCACTGGCTTCTCTGTTTCTCTCTTTTTTCTTTTTTCATTTTTTTTTTATTTTTACATATACATGTATTAATTAGGTTTCCACTTTTTGCCTTCACAGAATTTAAAAGGCTTAAAATTTAATAACAATAACAATGTTTAAGATAAGGACTAGAAACTAAAAGCATGTAAAGAATGAACAAAGATAAATACATTCAGAAAAGAAAACAGACGATTACTGCATCAAACTATTAAGCAATATTAGTAATAATAATGCCAAGAAAGTAACATTCACATTGTCAAATAAGACATAATAGAGTGCTTTGACTCTGAGGCTCAGTATGAAGTCATCAGTTAACTTCTTATTTTTTTCCAAAGTCTCAAAAAATAGACAACTAATATTATATAAATGAAAGTAAAGGAGAGTTTCAATAAACAGATTATGCCAAATCTTATGGACAATAGAAAAAGAAGAAATATTTCAAAATTGTGACCATCACAATGGACCTTCAGCAAAGTAAACACCCAGAAAATATAGGACAGAACCCAGTTTCCCCAATGATGCAAAAGACAAAACTAACTAACGGACTTTCACAAAATACGATGAATAGAATGCTACCACATTTATCATTTATCTCAATAAATGTCAATGGCTTGAATTCCCCACTGAAGAGGCATAGATTGGCTGATTGGATTAAAAAACACAAGCCATCTATTTGCTGTCTGCAGGAAACACACCTCACATCAAAAGACAAATTATAACTCAGAGTTAAGGGTTGGAAGTCAATTTTTCAGGCAAATAGAACTCAGAAGAAAAGAGGGGTGGCAATCTTATTCTCAGATATATGTGGATTTAAAGCAAC
Organism: Perodicticus potto; assembly: GCA_963574655.1. Classification (NCBI taxonomy): domain Eukaryota; kingdom Metazoa; phylum Chordata; class Mammalia; order Primates; family Lorisidae; genus Perodicticus; species Perodicticus potto. The sequence continues at coordinate 16,878 of CAUYRH010067441.1, read as the reverse complement.
TAAATTTAAAAAAGATAATGATGGATCACATTTTATTGGTTAAGGAAAAAATTCAATAAGAAGACATTTCAATCATAAATATTTATGCACCCAATTTAAGTGCTCCCAGATTCTTGAAACAGACCTTGCTTAGTTTGAGCAATACGATATCCTATAACACCATAATAACAGAGGACTTTAACACCCCTCTCTCAGAGCTGGACAGATCCTCTAAACAGAAATTAAATAACGATATTAGAGATTTAAATGAGACTTTAGAACAACCGTTCTTGATAGCTGTATATAGAACACTCCATCCCAAAGATATAGAATATAAATTCTTCTCATCGTCCCATGGAACATACTCCAAAATTGATCATATCTTAGGACACAAAACAAACCTCAGCAGGATCAAAAGAATTGAAATTCTACCTTGCACCTTTTCAGACCACAAGGCTTTAAAAGTGGAACTCAATTCCAACAAAAATGCTCAACCTCGCAGAAAGGCATAGAAGTTAAACAACCTTATGCTAAATGACACTTGGGTGCAGCAAGAAATAAAAAAAAAAAGGAAATCATTAACTTCCTTGAGTATAACAACAATGAAGACACAAACTACCAAAACCTATGGGATACAGCAAAAGCAGTCCTGAGAGGAAAATTTATTACTTTAGAAACCTACATGAGAAAAACAGAGAGCGTATCAACAAACTCACAAGCCATCTGATAGAATTGGAAAAAGAAGAACAATCCTAGCCTAAACCCAGCAGAAGAAAAGAAATATCCAAAATTAAATCAGAGATCAATGAAATTGAAAATAAAAGAATCATTCAGAAAATTAAAGAAACAAGGAGTTGTTTTTTTGAAAAAACAAATTAAATAGATAAGCCTTTGGCCAGACTAATTAGAAATAAAAAGGTAAAATCTCAAGTAACCTCAATCAGAAATGATAAAGGGGAAATAACAACTGATGCTACAGAAATACAAGAGATTATCTCTGAATACTACCAGAAACTTTATGCCCCCAAATTTGACAATGTGAAGGAAATGGTTCAATATTTGGAATCACACCCTCTCCCTGGACTTAGCTCAGATGAAATAGATCAAATCATATATTTGACAATAAGCATGTACTCAGAAATCTAAAGAACTCTCTATACTAAATAGGAAGAAAAAAAATGACCCAAAGTAAATGACCACAGAACTTGAATAGATAATTCACCAAAAAGGAGTATGGATGTCAAAAAATGAGTGTATTCAAAGAATGTTCGACTTGATGAGCCATTAGAAAAAAACAAGTTGAAAACATGATGACATATGCCTGAATACCTTTCAGAAAGGCCAGAAAATAAATACAGATTATATCAATTGCAGACAAGGCTGAGGAGTAAAGGGAACTCTTCAGTGTTACTTGTGGGAATACAAAATAATACAACCACTCTGTAAAACATTCGACAGAATTTTATAAAGTTCAACATATATATATATTTTGGGCAGTTTTTGGCTGGGGCTAGGTTTGAACCTGCCACCTCTGGCAAATGGGGCCGGTGCCCTACTCCTTTGAGCCACAGGTGCTGCCCCCAAGTTCAACATATATTTGTATGACTCCCACTCTTGCATATTTATTCCAGATAAATCAGTATTTATATACACACAACGACCTATATTTGAAATTTTATAGCAGTTCAATATGTAATTGTCAAAAACTGGAAACAATCTAAATGTCTTTCAAGGGATAAATGGATGAACAAACTGTGGTTTAACTATATGGTAGAATATGACTCAGAAATTGAAAAAATGATCTATGAATGTATACAACTTAAATGAGCTTAAATTATTGTAGCTGAAAAAAACACTAAGTCGGTTACACATTTTATGATTTTATTTATAAAACTTTCTCAAAAGACAGAACTATCAAGGTAGAGTATAGGTCAGTGGTTTTAAGAGTTGGGGAAAGAGTAACACCATAAAGGGATGTGTTGGAATTTGGGGTGGGGGGAATGGGGCTATTCTGATCCCATTTTGGGGGTACATGTATCTATAATGTGCAAAATTCATATATTGGTGTAAGAAGTGAAGTAAGTTTTATTGTGTGATAACTTAAGTGATAAAATTATTGAGAGAAGCACTTTATTTTACTTAAATAACCTCTGATGCTAACATCCTCTCATGTAGTCTATTATTATTACAAAAAGTAATTAATTAAGTTAATTAATATTAGCATATTTAATTTTGGGATAAATGATAAAAGTATTCAAACTCCCTTGATCATACCATGGCAAGAAAGAAAAGGAGCTACCTAAAATCATCAGGCCAGACAAACACTTTAACTGAACATATTTACCAAAATAAGTTGTTTAATGAATAACTATTTGAACTGGATCTTGAAATATCAGTAAATGCAGATTAATTAGGGATAGACAACTCCATAGGCAAAGGTACGGGCACTAAGGTATTCTGACATTTTTGAAGAAAAGATGGATAATATTACATATCTAGATCTTAGATTTGTAGAAGGATATAGGGAAAGTATTTCAAATTCACAGGGCTACTTTCTAGAATGTAGAACATTACATTTTATCTTTGTAGCAGTAGAGAACCGCTGAATATTCCTAAGTGAAAAGCATATCTTCTGCCTATTGTCCAAAAAAAAAAAAAATCTTGTTAACATACAGACTCCTGAAATATTGCCATTTCCTTTCAAAGGTTTACGTGTTATTTGATCTAATTTCTCTATTTCATTAGTATCAAAATCCATGTTGTCTCCCAAATTTACTTGCCTGGATACATTTGGTCATTTTGCTTGTATCTTATCTTTGAGAAATAAAGAAAGATAGAAACATCAATAACACATTAACAAAGAAAGGATAAAAAAGCAATGGTTTTATATGTATATTTTTCTATTTCACACACACGTAACTTGACCTACCTTGTTGCCTGCAAGATGTTAGGCACTGGCAATGAAAACAAACAAATTACAACAGCAACAACCCAACCCAGATATCACACCTGCTCTCAAAAGGCTCTTTGTCTCATGAAAGAAATCAAAAGATGAGTCTATGATTCTAGAATACTGTGATTTGAGTTATGGCAAAAATATCTACAAAATTCTGAGAAAACATGGAAAAGGGTCCTAAATATAGCCTCAGTATATTTTTGAGAAGTGGAGGATGAGTGGGAGTGAACTAGCAGTGCACCACAGGAAGGAACCACAGGGCAAGCAGCGGAAACAAGCTCGGATTGTTGAAAGTGTGGCACATTCCGGGACTAGCCAGTCATTTCCAACAGGTGGACGCGTGGAGAAGCGGGAGCAAAGACAAATCTGGATGAGATGGGTAAAGCCAGTTGATGAGGTAACTTATGCTTCATGTTAGGAAGACTACACCTGTTGTTTTGGTTCTGCCTTTGATTAGTTCTAACACCCAATCAACATCTTCTTTGGAAGTGTAATCTGCAAAACCAAGTTAGAATTATAGCTTTTTGTTTATGGGGGGATCTGATTGACTATTCTCCTAGCTGGCACTCCTGAGAATTTTCCTTGGCCAAAGTTTGGAAACCATGGCAGGAATAATTGGGTAGTTAACCATGGGACTTCCAGAGAAGAAATGGTAAGATCAGATTTACCATTTGGAGAGAACAACAAAGTGAGCATAAATAAGGGATACATTTGCAGGAAGAGAAATCTCCAAAGAAGTCAAAAGTTAAAAATATCCTTTTTGGTGTCACTGATTGCTAGTGTGGGCCATCGTGACCTATGGTGGGCATGTGCCCGCAATAAAATGAGAAAATTTCCATTTTAATGCAAAGCACGAAGTGCTTAAAGCAAGTTTCTCAAATCAATGGCAATACAGAAGAGGGCTGATATATAATTATTGCATCTGACTCTGAGAAAAAACCCGATTTTTCCCCTTGGCACACTTCCATGCACCTGGGTCACCAACAAACATGGGGGAATTTCTCCCCAGCAACAATCTGATTATCAAATGTCTTCCAATTCAATTTAATTCTCATACTACCTACCTTGAGATAGCATCAGATCCCATAGGTTGAGGGATCAGCCCCACTTTAAAGGCCAGTTGCAAACACAGGTTTTAACCGATGTTATACGCCGAGCATCCCATAACTCCCTCCCTGGGTTTGATTAATTTGCTAAGGAGGCTCACAGAACTCAGAAAAACACTTCTGTTTCCTGGTTTATTATAAAGGATATTACACAGGATACAGATGAATAGCCAGATGGAAGTCTGGGGAAGGGGCTATAAAGCTTCTGTGCCCTTTGTGTGCGCTGCTCTTTAGGAACCTCTAGGTGTTCAGCTATCTGGATGCCAGGCAGACCCAGTCCTTTTGGGTTTTTATAAAGGCTTCATTTCCTAAGCGTGATTAATGAAATCATTGGCTATTGGTGATCAATTCAATCATCACCCCTTTTCCTCTTGCTGGAGGTTAGAGGGGTAGAAATACTCTCTAATCATGTTTCGGTCCTTCCGGAGTCCAGCCCACATTCTGAAGCCATCTAAGGACCCCCACCACCAGCCTTCTCCTTAGGCACGCATCGCTCCTGAGATCTCAAGGATTTTAAAAGCTGTATGTCAGGAAACTGGAGGCCAAAATATAGATGTATTTTATAATATCACATGATGGATTTATCACAGCATATTGAATGTAACAAATTATTTAATGAATAAAAGACTTCAAAGATTTCTTTAGACAAAAAAAATCGGCTATTTCAACCATCTCTAGATGCTGGGTTCTCCGTGTTCTGCAGGAATATTCATGGATAGCAAGTTCCCCAGGGATCTGTAGACACACTTGAATTTGATGAGCTCCAAGTCTGGACTGTCACTGGTTGAGCGCTTGGCCTCCGTCTCCTACATTCATTCACACATTGCATCAACCTCACACGGCCCTGAATGGAAGACAAAATTTGAGAGATGCAGTGTATGTACCTCCCACTTGTACAGATAATGGAAATGAGATTGAGAGAGTTTATAAGTCCTGTCCGTAGTCACACAGTCCTGCACACACCCTCAGAGAATTGATCTAGGTTACTCTACTTGATACAGTGAGTGCGGAATGTTCTTATTTTATCCCCCCACCTCCCCTAACCCCGGCAAACCCACCGCTATTTATTCCCATGTGGATAGTGCATGTCTTTTGTAAGGACGATTTATACTTAAAGGGCAAGATTGCTTTTAAAAAAATTAATAATTAGTGAATGAAATTGTTCTGATTCCAGTTTTCTTTTTTTCGGAGAACACTCGGGAAGTAAGATGTATGGGTGTGTAGGGGATAGGAGAAGACATCCAGATAGCCAAAATGACTTGTCACCCTCAAATCACTACTTTCGCCCATAGTTATAAGCTCTTTTCATATCTAATCTCTTCCTGCAACTAAAAATTAGGACAATACTTACAGTTTTACATCATGTTTTCCCACTCTCGAGAAAGTGCCAAATGTCTGCGTATGGGCATAGCCAGATATCCAAAAACAGCAGGAGGCAGGGCAAAGGGGTGAAACGCGAGGTTCCCAGCATTTAATCCAGAGATGACTTTAAAAAATCTGAGTGGAAGGCTCAGCACCTGTGGCTCAGTGGGCTAAGGCACCAGCCACGTAAACCTGAGCTGGCAGGTTCAAATCCAGCCCCGGCCCGCCAAACAACAATGACAGCTGCAACCAAAAAATGGCCAGGCATTGTGGCAGGCACCTGCAGTCCCAGCTACTTGGCAGGCAGAGGCAGGAGACTCGCTTGAGTCCAGGAATTGGAGGTTGCTGTGAGCCGTGATGCCACAGCACTCTACCCAGGGGTGACAGCTTGAGGCTCTGTCTCAAAAAAAAAAAAAAAAATCTGGGTGGAGTTTGTCATGTACAAATTTAAATCAAGACATCTCATGTATATCCTAACTGGGGTGCGAAGCTCCTTGACCATTTGATCCTCTATAACTGAGAGTGAGCTCTGAGGGTTTTTTGTTTTTGTTTTTCTGATTTAAGTCAGATTGTTGACAGCATGTCTCAAGAAAAGGAAAAAAACAAAACAAAACTGCATGACCTGCCTAGAGCTAGGTGATAAATAATTAAGATGTTGGGAGAAATATAAACACTCTTACCTTTCCTGAGCCCTTCAAATGCCAGTGGGCTTTCAGACTGCAAGGCTCTGAGAGATTGTTCTTTCCTGATGACTGAGACCTAGGAGAATCAGTAGGAAGTAAAGCAATTATGCTCATTGTGTAACTTAATGACACAGTGTAATGTGTCTGCTAAGTGGATGTGAATATATGTGGGTTATTAAAGCAAGGTTATGGATCTGAAGAAAGCAATAACCAAACTTTAAAACATTTATGACAATATTTAACAAGCTAATATTAAACAGACTTTAAAGGAGTTTCAAGCAACTTCGCGTAATAAATGGAATTAACCAAAAAGAAACAGCAGCTCCAAACAGTATCAATCTAATCAATCTTTTTCTCATTTTGTAATAATTTATCCGGATCGTTCTTCCAGACACTGTGAACATATGTGTTTATTTCTGCTTTGATGTATTGGAGCTCATTACCAGGGGGCTTTTTCTAAATATCCTCTGAAATATTTATATAAATTACAAAGTTAAAACAATACTGCTTATAAATGGACTTTTATTTATTCTTTTTTTTTTCCTATACTCAAGCCCTAGTTAATTCTAATCTCAGCATCTGGTTACTGGGCTTCTGTGAGTGGGGGCAGCAAGATGATCTCAGGGTTCAAAGTTCCCCTGTGGGGTGTAGGGTTGCGATTTTTGCACAGTGCTGTTTTAGACATGCGTGACAAACAATTTGTCAGATAATGTGATCTTATATATTGATAGCATTCACTATGGCTGATTTTATGTGTTCATGGAGTATTGATACCACCTATGTGAACTTTCGCGATGACAGACTGAGAGATTTTTGCTATTAATATAATCCCTAAGGAAAGGAAGTACTATAAAATCGTGGAGCTTTTACTTTCGTCGTTGTAAAAAACATACACCTAACAAGAAATTTTTCATTTTAATCAAGTGTACAGTTTGGTGGCTCTCAGCACACTCCAGTGGTTGCGTAGCCATCACCATCGCCCACCTCCAGAACACTTTTATCTTGTCAAACTAAAACTGTGCACCCATAAAATAATAGCTACTCATTCCTCCTTCCGGACTCAGTCGACCAGCATTCTAATTTTTGTCTTTATAATTTTGACTATGTTAGGTCACTCACGTAAGTGGAATAGCAGAGTAGGTGTTGTTTGGTGCCGGGGTTGTTTCACTTAGTGTGGTATCTTCCAGCTTTATTCATGCCGTAGCATCTGTCACAATCTCATTTCTTTTTAAGGTTGAGTAATAGTCTGCTGTCTGCACACACCACATTTTGTTCATCCTCTCATTTGTTGATGATGGACATTTGTGTTGTTTACATCGCTGGCTGATGCAAATAGTGTTGTTAGGAATAAGGTTATGCAAATACATAGTGGAGTTCTTTGTGTTAATTTTTTTAATATATACCCAGGACTGGAATTACTAGAACATGTTGTTAATTCTATGTATAATTTTTGGAGAAACTGTCATACCCTCTTCCATAACCCTTGTCCCATTTTACGTTCCCACCAATAATGGAAAATTCAGTTCCTTCACATTCTCGTCAATGCTTATTATTTTCTTAATTTAATAATTGCGCCTTCTTAATGATGTTGCAGTGATATCTAATTGTGGCTTTGGTTTGTATTTTCCTAAGATAAGTTGTGTTCAGCCTGTTTTTCTGGGTTTATCGACCATTTGTCTATCTTTAGAGAAATGTCTATTCAAATTCTTTCACAATTTTTTAAATAAGATTATTGCTAAGTAAAATTATGTTCTTAAATAATTACTTTTTTTTTTTTCTGTTTCAGCATTTGTAAATTCATGGCTTTGGATTTTTTTCACGTATCCTAAAAACAACAAATGAGGTTTCCTTACATAAATTTTCATGAATTGCTTCTTTGCATCCTTCAGCTTGAATTTACACAATTTGCTAAATGCACTGGCCCATGACATATTGTAAGCTGAACTGAGCTCTTGCCTGAAGATTGTCTTTGAGCAATGAAATAAGCTCAAAGAGGCCAATCCAGTTCCTTCTCATGATCCACAATTTCTCCAAAGGAGCTATAAGAAAGCTAGCAGTTATTAGTTGTGTCTTATAAAAAAAAAAAAAAAAGAGTTGACATGTATCACAAACTGCATTTTTATCTTTTTAAATAATAGAGCTGAATGTAGTTTAAGATGATCTAGTAAAATGCTAGTTAATAAGAAGCAGACGCCAAACCCACAGAGCCTGCGGCTGCTTTGACAGCTCCAATTAGACGTCCATCTAAAAGCAGGGCATCCACAGCCGAGCACAGCCTTTCCCTCTAAAACCTACAGTTGTTTGAGCTCTCGCTTCCAAACTGTACTGTTTCTGCCCACTCATGTACTCAAGGCCAAAGCCTGGCAGGCATCGCAGACTCCTCAGCAGGCTCTTTCATCCTTCCCATCCCGTCCACGTACGAAGGCCTCTCCACAAGCATCTCATGGATTTATCACCTTTTGGTATTTCCGTGTCCCAGGCCATCTTGACTGGGGCATCAGAACAGTTTCATCACTGGACTCTGACTTCATGTTTTGTCTCTCACCAGTCCAGTCCAAGTACATTTTCTACATAAGAAATATTCCTAAAATATAAACTTGCTAATGTCTCCATGCGTATTCCATTTTCATAAGGTTCTCAGTGCCCTTGGAATAAAGTTAAAAGGCTGATGATGACCGTGTCACGTGAATTTGCTCCTGTAGCCTCTTCTTTTCTCTTTCCCCTCTCCTCTTTGCTCCCCCATTCAGCTTCAAGTACATTCTTCACAGGCAGATTTACAATGTTAGGGCTCTGCTCACCTTTGCCACCTTTTTCTGGAACATGCTTTACCTCTTCAATCTTTACAAGATTGACTTCTACTTTTAAACCAGATGCCGATTTTGAAGAAATTCCAGGCTTGATGTCCGTAGCTCAGAGGTTAGGGTGCCGGCCACATACACCCAGGTAGGCAGGTTCAAATCCGGCGTGGGCCTGCTAAACAACAATGACAACTGCAACAACAAAATAGCTGGGCCTTGTAGCAGGCGCCTGTAGTCCCAGCTACTGGGGAGGCTGAGCCAAGAAAATCGCTTAAGCCCAATAGTTAGAGGTGGCTGTGAGCTGTGATGCCACGGCACTCTACCCAGGGCAACATAGTGAGACTCTGTCTCACTTGAAAAAAAAAAAAGAAAGAAAAATCCCTTGGTTGTCTTTTCTTGATCAGCATATCTGGCTAAAATATCCCTTCTTTCTGCTTTCGCTTACCCAGTAATTTCCCTGAAGTAAATGATTACGTTGTATTTTTCTATCCTTTCCAATCATGTGTAATGACACAAGATTGAAATTCCATAAAGGCAGGTAACTCATCTGTTTTTTATGTAGCTTCATTCAATCCGTTGACTTAATTCTTCATGGTATGGGCTGAATTGTTTCCTCCCTACCACCACTGACAAATTAGAATCTTGAAGTCCGACTCCAGATAACTCAGATATAATCATATTTGGAGACAGGACCTTTTAAGAGGTAACAAAGTTTAAATGGGGTCATCATGTGGGCTTTAATCTAATATGACTGGGTCTTTATAAGAATAGGAAGAGAAATCAGGGATGTTACATACAGAGAAAAGACAGTGTCTGGGCATGGCCAAAAGGCAGCCACCTGGAAGCCAAGGAGAGAGTCTTGAGTCCAAACCTGCTGAAATCTTCATTTTGAACTTGCAGCTTCCAGAACTTAAAGAAATACATTTCTGTTGTTTAAGCCACTCAAACTTTGCTATTTTGTTATGGCAGCCTGACATACAGATACCCTGGCAAAGGCAAAAAAGTCAACAAAAATGTGTTAAATAGATAGAACTTAGAAAGCCATGATTGAGAACATTTCCCTGAGTTTCTGGCTGAATTTTGTACGTATTATTTTCTGAATACAAGTTTCGCACCTCTCCCGAGAAATTTCTTCGGCTATATACATTTTTTATTTATAACAATCTTGCAAGTTGGCCACAATTACCTCTAATTTTCAGATGCAGAAACTGATGCTCAAAGAGTTTTACTGAATTCTCTGAGAATATCCAATTAGTGGTAAAGCTAAATTTCAAACCTATGTTCATGCTTCAACATTCAGAATATTGTTATAACCGTAATGCCTCTTAAATCATCTCTTCTAATTATGTTTGTTTTATTTTCCTATAAATAAAGCAATAGCATTCTTTTGTTTAGGTACCCATTTCTATATCGGTAAAAACTTGGCTTTAAATATTATTTTGTGGTATATAGTTCTTGGTATACAGTAAATTATCCATGAGAGAGGAAATTTCCTCAATGTTTGGGCTATAGTTGGCTAAGTATGTAAGGCACTGATTATTTAATGAATTTAGAGAGTTGAAATGTCAGTTAAAAACATGTTTTTATATGTGAAAAGTCATATAATTATATGAGAGTTCATTTTTAAATAAATTAACTATTGCAGCTCACATTGAAATATGTCTTCTGGCAGAAAGATGTGGTGGAAACGCTTTTAAACTTATAGTCCACAGCAAACTGGTTTCATAACTTAACCTGCAGGACCTTCAAGAAAAGTTTTCTTGATACTCAAGCCAACTTTCAATATGGCATTTTTTCTTTAAAATATGATGTATAGTCAGGTGCAGTGGCTCATGCCTGTAATCCTAGCACTCTGCGAGGCCAAGGCAGGTGGATTGTCTGAGTTCACAGGTTCAAGACCAGCCTGAGCCAGAGAGAGACCCCCGTCTCTAAAAATAGCCAGGCATTGTGGCGGACGCGTGTAGCCCCAGCTACTCTGGAGGCTGAGGCAAGAGAATCGCTTGAATCCAAGAGTTGGGGGTTGCTGTGAGCTGTGATGCAACAGCACTTTACCCAGGGTGACAAAGTGAGACTGTCTCAAAAAAATAAATACTGTAAAAAAAAAAAACCAACAAAATAAAATATGATGTCCTATGACTATATGATGTCATGGAATCTATGACTTCCTTCAAAGATTGTTGTGAGAATGAAAAGAGTGAGTGCATGTAAACTTCAACACGATGTGGTTATTGTTAGTTTTATCATGAAAGAAGAAAGATGTATTTCAAAATGTTATAACCAAATCCCTTCAAAATTTAGAATAATTAAACCACATCTAAAATTTATGACAAAAGTATAATTGGAAATAATACTTTTTACATACTTTATCTAGAGCAATGCCTAACAAAGGATGACTCTCTAAAGACAACTGAAATAACTACGGCTGACATTTCTTCTCTCTTTTCCTTGTAACTTCCAAATAGCTTTATTTGTGATCCTTTTATTGATAGAAAGAAATTATTTTCATTATGAGGCTATACAGTAACAGCAGAAATTGAGGATATAAAAAGTGAAAAAGGAATTTCTTGTAAAACTCTCAGGAATTCTGTTTCCCCTTACAAGAGAGTAGAACTTCACTTTTGCTGGGTGGTAAATTATCCTTAAACATGCTTAAGTATATTTCTCTTATTACATCTATTAACACCTTTATTACTTAACAGAAGATCAATCTTTCCCCATCTTAGGGAAACCTTTGGGATCATGTTTATTCACTGTTAAACTATATGACAAGTCCCAGGAAAGGATTGGTCTATTATTCCCAATATCTTGCCCTTGGTCTATGCCCTAGAACCAGCGTGTTGATAATGCCCTTTTGCAAATCGGATATGCTCTACTTACATTGTTTGTTGCCCAATGTGACAAAAGGTAATGAATGAGCTTTGCCAAGTTCACAGTGAAAAGGGTGTTTTTCTCTTTCTTAATAGGTTGGTGACCTTCACTCATTTCTTCATTGTTTTTGTTATGTTTTAAAATAATTAGATTAAATGGTGCTTGTATCTTATTTGAGGACTATTTAACCAATAGAAAGTAATAATATTTGTACTTTTTTTTCCAACTGCTATTGTGAATGCTGTCTGTTCTGTGTTTTGACTATGAATACAGTTTTTGCATTTCCATTATAAAAATAATGTCTCCCAGCTATGTGCATTACTAAAATAAATGTAGCCATGTGGGTGGGGCTTGTTAAGAATAGCGGAGAGGTGATATATACCACCAAGAAAGCAGAATAGTCTATTTCTAAAATAGATGTCTCTATTTTTCCCCAGAAAACAAATACACAATTATTTCGAGCATTTGAAAACTTCAGAAAAATAATCAGAAATCATTTATCCATTGCAAAAATTAACAATTTTACATAGTTTATATGAGACATAATTTTGTTTTGTGAATATGGTTTATATCTGATAATATACCATATATGTGTATATGTATCTGTTATAGGTAGCTATGTTTATATAATTTTAACTTAATGCAATTTAATGCATGTTATGACAATTTTGCGACTATTAGTCATGACTACATAAATTCCCATTTCATAGCTATAGCTCAATTTATCTTGATCTGCATTTTTACATTTTCAAATTGATTAATATTTATAAATGAAAAGGTAATAGATAAATGTGGAGGTGTTTTGTCAAATCTCTGAATTCTAAGGAGAATAGTTTCAAAATCACTGACCTACATGTGAATTATTGGGGTCCAGAAAGCTTATCTTACTCACCATTATAGCTCTAAGGTCTAGAAAAATGCCTGCCACGTACTATCAATTTCAATATTTGTGCTTAAAAGAATGAATGGATAATGTCTGTAAATATCTATTATGGCATTGCTTCCTTTCTTGTGGCCGTGTCTGGACGAGAATCTGACTATAGCTATAATAGGCTATGAAAACTCAGTGGCAAGTATTTATTTTGAATAACAATATGCAGTAAGCCCTGAAGCTGTACCGTGTGCTCTCAATAGCCTGTGCTGATTGGACAGAGGCCAAGCCTTCGGGAGCAGAGCTTTTAGATATTGGCAGTCAAGAGGTAGCCAACAGTCTGCAGCATATGCTCTCAGAGATATGGCAGAGCTAGAGTTGAATTAGGCTGAAAATGTTATTCTGAGTCCCTTGCATGTATAGGCATGGCTTGGTACCAGTTGTCCTCAATCAGGAGCAATCCAAAAGGCCTCCACTGCAGAAGACGGGGGAGTAAAACATTTGGGTCTTGTACTCTCAGCAACCCTCGCCCTATTCACAATCTCCAGATTACTTTTTCTCTTTGCTCAAATACACATTGTTTCCAATTTTGGTACTTATACGTAAGGTACACAATTTCTCCCTAAATCTCAATTTTTTCTCCACACCTCATATTTATTGGGAAGGTTACATCAGATAATATTGGGATACATTTGGCACAGTTTCTAAGAGTGACCAGACACCCAATGAATGATTGTTTCCTGCCCTTCCCTTAGTTTAGAGTGGAGGGCATTTGCATTTAAATAATTTTAAAAGACTGATTTTTATTTAAAACAAAGCAGATCAACAACATCAAATGCTCTGAATCACTGAGAATAGATATTAAGAGGTGTGGGCTGTGGGATTTCATGTTAATACTCTAGGTGGCCAAGATGGGTGGATTGCCCTGAGCTTACAGGTTCAAGACCAGCCTGAGCAAGAGTGAGACCCTGTCTCTAAAAATACCTGGGCATTGTGGTGGACACCTGTAGTCCCAGCTACTTGGGAGGCTGAGGCAAGAGAATCACTTGAGCCTCAGATTTGGAGGTTGCTGTGAGCTATGACTATGTAGCACTCTACAGAGGGTGACAAAGTGAGACTCTCACTTTGTCTCAAAAAAAAAAAAGTACTCTAGAAATCTAGGCCGTATATTTTGTCAGTATTATAAAAAAATAGATTAGGAACATGAGACTCTTATATGAAGATACAGCAGTTATAAAAGCATTTATATAGATATTTTATCAAAATATAGCAAAAAAACATGAAGATAAGAACTTCAGTATGGGAGGCCCCTGTGGCTCATTGAGTCGGGCACCAGTCCCATATGCCAAAGGTGGCGGGTTCAAACCTGGCCTCGGCCAAAATGCAAAAACAGAAAAATAACCGGTCGTTGTGGCGGGCGCCTGTAGTCCCAGCTACTTGGGAGGCTGAGGCAAGAGAATCGTCTAAGTCCAGGAGTTGGAGGTTGCTGTGAGCTGTGTGACACCACAGCCCTCTACTGAGGGCGAAAAAGTGAGACTCTGTCTCTACAAAAAACCAACAAACAAGAAAAAAGAACTTCAGGATGCAGGTAGCTTTGGAGTTTCTTATTTTTGACAATATGAAGAAAGGCATCATAAAATTGTGTGTGTTTATTAAAAATAACTATTGTTATTATTATTCTAAGTAAGAATTTTGTTCTCAGAGCAAATAAAAAAGAGAAAAGGAGATAAAATAGAAATTGGCTAAAAGAACTAAATACAACATTCAGAGTAAGAGGCAACAAAGGCGAAGTCCAGGTACATGTGGTTAGTCACTCCAACATCCTGTGTCTTAGCACTAAAAAGCCCTCAGAGGACTCAAGAGTTGATGCGTCATAACTTCTCCACCAGTCTGACTTCATCATCTCCTTTGACAAAGCCATTAGAATAGCCAAATTTATAAATCTTCCCCACAGGAAATGTTATAGACAGCCAAATAATTATACTTTCATTTAATCACATTTATTACAGCTTTATTGTTTATGAGGAGAGCACTCCAGGTCCTTCGGGAATAACCAACTTAATTATTATGACAATAGTTTATGATTTCTCTTTTTGTAGAGGTGGTATGGAAGAGAGTTGCTTCTATTTCTGGTTGGAGGGCCATCACTTACAAAGGTCTCTTTATTTTTTCCTGGATTGTTTTACTGGCATTAACATTTAGCACTCTTTTTCTACAAAGAAATTCTGTTTTTGTTAGTTTCCAAAGGTTACTCTGTGCCCAGTGAGCAGTGAAGTAAAGCACCCTGTAGGGGAATCTGGATCCATGTGCCACGTGTAAGTATACTACATGATTCACTGTCACACACCAGCTTCTTCAGCCAAGATTCAAATTCCTACAAAGTCCCAAATCAAGGTAGCTCATGGAGTTCTTGATTGCTCACAAAAAGGGGTTGTTCAATTCATAATCCCTCAGGGTCTGCAGATGCCTTTAAATGAAATACATAAATTGTACACAGAAAAAGGGTAGAGAAATCAAAAGCATAGGAAAATTTTTGTATACGTTCAATGGGCACATATAGCATAATGGTATTGAGAAAGCAAAGCATCAGTGCATGTGACTATACTAACTGGATTTTGTTTGGAGAATAAAATTAATTGCCCTGCCTTCATTTGGTCTGGAGACATGAGCTAAGTAACTTTGTTTTGATTGCTTCTTAGAAGGTGATTAAAAGTAGATAATCATTTTGTCACAAAAGCCAGTACACAAAGCATAATTGAATAAGGCTTTTAGTGGTGAATGTGAACTCCATTCTGATTGGGGGATTCAACTATGAGATACATTAGACTCGCTGCTTTTGTTTGAGCAGCTGTTGATGTGCAAATATA
The DNA here is from genome assembly GCA_963574655.1 of Perodicticus potto. Classification (NCBI taxonomy): domain Eukaryota; kingdom Metazoa; phylum Chordata; class Mammalia; order Primates; family Lorisidae; genus Perodicticus; species Perodicticus potto. The sequence goes on along the minus strand of CAUYRH010067441.1, from coordinate 1,388 downwards.
TTCAGTGTCAATGTTTATATTAAACATTTAGACACAGTGTGCAGTTTGCATTGTTTTAATCCAGTGAAAAAAGTATCCTCAGCCTTCCGGTTTTGCATTTGTTTTAAATGGATCCAAACAGTTGTAATGAAGTTTCTTTTTCTGCCCCAAAGAACACTGCATAGCCACGTGCAAGAGAAACTGACCCAAGTATTTTAGTGTAATGTTGGCAAGTTATTTTTCTAAAATGAAATTTAACCTTAGAAACCCTTTCCTAGACATTGAATCATAGAGCCAAGCCCTCTTTCCAAAGGAGACAAAGAACATACTGATCTGGAACTTTCTCCAAGCTGAAACGTTATTAATTATAACTTCTCAAACAAAAGAATAATAAAGTGAATTTTATAGTTTAAGTGTACTTATTGGCTGTTTTTGTCAGCAGAATATGTTTACTGTGTCTTGCTGAATTCCTTCAATGTATTAACTATATGAGCCATAAAAGAAACATGTAGCTAAAGACCCCTGTCAGTCACTGCTTTCTTTTGGAAGTCCTTTCCAAAAGTCCTATCACTTTAAATATTCACAATCTAGCCGCTCTGGGAGGCCCAGGCAGGTGGATTGCCTGAGCTCCCCGGTTGGAGACCAGCCTGAGCAAGAGTGAGACCCATCTCTAAAAATAGCCAGGTGTTGTGGCAGGTGCCTGTAGTCCTAGCAACTCGGCAGGCTGAGACAAGAGCCCGAGAGTTTGAGGTTGCTGTGAGCTGTGACCCTATTGCACTCTACTGAGGACAACGGAGGGAGACTCTGTCATTCATAAATAAATAAATAAATAAATAAATAAATAAATAAATAAATATTCATAATCCCTTTCGGAATAATAACCAATAAAACACATCAAAACTTTATTTGTACTCTTTTTCTATAGCACTGCTTTGGCTTGGGATTTAAACAAGAGCTGTGCGAATCTTGTGCTGTTATATGACCTCTCTGAAGCTCACTTTAATTCGTCATGAAGATAGATAAATTCCTATCTTTCAGGCATTCTATGAGATTTGAATGAAACATTGTAATTGACACCACCAGAAGTGATGACTGCACCCACCAAGTGTGTGAGACGTGCCTGTCTCCCTCTGTATGTGGTCAGAGCATAACCTGGAAGAAGTCTTTGGCCTTCTGAGTTTCACTGAGAGGAGAGTGCTGTTATAGACTGAAATTAAATTATCCTTAAAAATTAAACAATTCTGCCTTTAAGGCTGCATAGTATTCAATTGGTGGGATCACGCCTACGGTGCATTTTAGTAGGGTACTGGTGAAACTTATTAAATGTGGAGTATCAATGTCTTTATATAGTGATTAAGAAAATGCTATGAGGGCTGTCTCTCACAGTATGATCAAAATGTTTCTGATTG
>CAUYRH010067439.1:0-33704 GCA_963574655.1 Perodicticus potto | reverse complement strand
TTCACGGCATTTTCTTAGTTATTGTGTTAAGACATTTGTATTCTACATTTAGTAAATTTCACGTGTACCCTTGTAAGATGCACCGTAAGTTGTAGTCCCACCAATCACCCTCCATCCACCCAGTCTCTCCCTTCCCTTCCCCTCCCTATCCCCTTTCCTCGTATTCTTGGGCTATAATTGGGTTACGGCTTTCATATGAAAGCTATAACTTGGCTTCATAGTAGGGCTGAGTACATTGGATATCTTTTCTTCCATTCTTGAGATACTGTGCTAAGAAGAATATGTTCCAGCTCCATCCATGTAAACATGAAAGAGGTAAAGTCTCCATCTGTTTTTTAAGGCTGCATAATATTCCATGGTATACATATATCACAATTTATTAATTCATTTCTGGGTTGATGGACACTTGGGCTTCTTCCATGACTTAGCGATTATGAACTGGGCTGCAATAAACATTCTGGTACAAATATCTTTGTTATGATGTGATTTTTGGTCTTCTGGATATATACTGAGTAGAGGTGTTGTAGGATCGAATGGCAGGTCTATTTTTAGATCCCTAAAGTATATATATTTTTTACTCTTTTTTTTTTTTGGTCAAGTGTGTCATGAGATTAAAAAAAAGTTGAAAATGAGAGATGTCATCTTCCAGTAATTCACCAAAATGAGAAACCCAAAGGCAAAGAGGAGAGGCACCCGATACATGTTCTCTAGGCCTTTTAGAAAACATACAGTTGTTCCTTTGGCCACATATATGCAAATCTACAAGAAAAGTGATATTGTGGCCATCAAGGGAGTGGCTACTGTTCAAAAAGGCATGCCACACAAATGTTACCATGGCAAAAGTCTACACTGTTACCCAGCATGCTGTTGGCATTGTTGTAAACAAACAAGTTAAGGGCAATATTCTTGTCAAGAGGATTAATGTTCGTATTGAGTATATTAAGCACTCTAAGAGCCGAGATAGCTTCCTGAAATGTGTGAAGGAAAATGATCAGAAAAACAAGGAAGCCAAAGAGAAAGGTACCTGGGTTCAACTGAAGCGCCAGCCTGCTCCACCCAGAGAAGCCCACTTTGTGAGAACCAGGGGAAAGGAGCCTGAGCTCCTGGAACCCATTCCCTGTGAATTCATGGCATAATAAGCATATAACATAGCACACAGGAGTACCAGTAGACCCACATTTTTAGGTGCAAGAACCTATTCATTCCCCATGAGCTCATGGCATAATAGGTGTACAGCATAGCACACAGGATAACCAGTAGACCCCATGTAACAGTGATACAAGGTGCTGGAACCTATTTCCCATGAATTCAAAAGTCAATCAATGCTTTGTCACATTCAATGGCAGGGTGCCTCCCTGAGCTACTGGAATCTCTTCCCTATGAATTCATGGCATGGTAGATAAAAATAATAACCTACTGTTACTGTAAAAATGTTTCTTGTTCATTCACTAAAAGTGTCATTTTTTTCCTCCCCAAAGAAGTAGTAAAGCAAATTTTAGTGTGTTCTAAAAAAAAAAAAAAAGAAAGAAAGAAAAATAGTTGAAAACAATGCAACAGATCTTTGCTGGTCACTCTGCAGGTAACTGCTTACCAGGTGTTAGTTACATTGTATTGAATTGAATCAGGGAGTGAGACTGCTGGGTGTGTGGAATTAATGTGACTTGATGTGTTTGCTTTCTAAAGATGTTTGTCATTTGAACTTCTCTTAAACAAATGATAGATCTCAAAAGTTTCTTCTTACTTTTCTTTCTGAGACAGAGTCTCACCCTGTTGCCCAGGCTAGAGTGCCATGGCATGAGGTTAACTCACAGCAACCTCAAATTCCTGGATTCAAGCGATCTTCCTACCTCAGCCTCCTGAGTAGCTGCGGCTAGAGGTGCCCATCACAACGCCTGACCAAATTTTTTCTATTTATAGTAGAGACAAGGTCTCGCTGTTGCTCAGGCTGGTCTTGAATCCCTGAACTCCTGCCTTGGCCTCCCAGAGGGCTAAGATTACAGGTGTGAGCCACTGCACCCAGCCCTCTCAAAGTTTCGTAATGATCCAATAGCAAGGCAATAAGCTACTATACTAAGATTCAGGAAAGTGGCTTCAATGCCAGCATGTAAATACTTCGGCTGACTAGAATAAATGACTCGGGTATAATCTGCCTTTATGATAAAAATTTGAAGTGGATGGGGACTTTTCAGATATGGTTTTAAAAACAGTAACTGCCTTAAGGGATATTAAGATGTTTATATTTTCCCCATAGGAGAATTGGATTTTTACATGCCAGGTTCAGTTTTGAGTCTGTAGCTAGGAAGCTTTTGGATTTTTAATTCCAGAGTTCTTACTCAGGTTGAAAACAAAGACCAACTTATGCCAAAGATTTTTATTTATTTTGCATTAAGTCTGATATTTCTCAGGCTAACCATTTGGCTGGTCCTCAGACAAGTGTACAAACAGGGGCCCCATACATATGTACTTGTATGTTTATAATATATACACATTAGGGAAACACAGTATGTTCTAGACTTCTATCTTTATGAAGACCTAGCAGGCAGACTCAGATTTAGAATCCCCAGGTTCCTTCGAGTTCCTGACTGGTTTGTGGTGACATGGGGCTTCCCCTCTCTTCCCAGCCCTGACGCTGAGGGGCCTCCTGAGCAAGTATAGGCAGCCCCGTCCATAATTCAGAGTCCCATCCACACTTGCCATACTGGCTTCCTTTGGGTTTAGAGGAGTGCACAGAGAAAGATGGTCCAGCCTCCAGAAGACAGAAAAAGGACAAGGCTGCCCAGGCCCTGGCACTGGGAATTCTGGGGTCCTGAAGGGAAGAAAGTCTGTGGGCTCAGTGTGGCGCCCTCTCTTGCCTCATCAAAATAGGTGGGATTCAAGACAACTACAGCAAGGTTTACAAAAATGCAGGGCCCCTCTTGCCTGAGTCCAGGAGTAGTACAGCTGCTACATAAAGGGCTCTTGCTGGAACATTTTTATCTCAAAATATTATACGTAAAAGGCCTTATATATGAATGACTCATTGTCATTTCTCATCAATGATATTATATTATGAAACAAAATTCTTGTATTACTCTTTTGTCTTCAATAATGAAAAGCCTTCAACTTTAAAGAATTTGCTATAAAACAAAAATAAAAGTTGGTACCAGAAAGCAACTTGTGCATTTTCCCCACTATAATTCTGAAAGCCATGTACTTGGTGCCACTTATATCTCATTCAGAGAGATTCAGAATAAAAAGAGAAACTGGATTTTCATTAAAATCATGGCATAATCAGCCATTGTGGTTGTGGGGAGTCCGGGTTGTCACTGATGGAACTCCATCAAAAGCTCCCTTTCCTGGCAGCTGAGTTGAGTGTTCTACTCTCACTCCCTAGAAACATGGCTATTAGACTATCAGTCTTACTTATTTTCCTATTTTGAGAAAAATAAAAGCTATCCTATGTGATCCTAGACATCACTTCTGACAATCAAGGTCGTGAACTCATCCTAGAAAAAGTGCTGCATAACTTCATTGCTGAATATCACTCCAAACACCTTCGAAGTACTCCCTTGGGAAGATATGTACTGACACCAGCACCCACCCTTCAGAGCCAGTTTAGAACCCTTTTTCTGGAATGGCTATCAGAGCTGTTGTGTGTTACTCTTAATGTCCTGAATGTCATCAAAATGTCTTCCTTTTAATATTTCCTTTATCTTCAGGTAAAGAAAAAAGTAACTGGGGAGCAGATCAGGTGAGCAGGGAGGGTTTTATTTGTTTACTGGCTAAAAATTCCTTCATAGACAGTGCTGTATGAGCTGGTGCATTGTAGTGATTCAAGAGCCATGAGTTGTTGGTGAAAAGTGCAGGTCATTTTCATCTGAATTTTTTTGCACAGTCTTTTCAGCACGCGCAGTGTCTTGGTGAGTGGTGTTCACTATTATTGTTGGTTCTTTTTGTGTGCTGTCTCAAAAATATTCCATCAACTGTGAAAACACAGCCCAAAACATTATTTTGCCTCTCTGAAAAGTCTTGGCAAACTTCCACTCTCCTTTGCTTTTATTCATCTGTGAGCTCCTGTGGAACCATTTTTGCATGCAACTTTCTCATGCCAAAATTTTCATTTAAGATTTTCCTCCCTCTTTCCCTATCAATGTTTACTTGGTCTGCTTCTCACAGTCAGCCAATGACTTTGACACATAATTTGATTAATTTTTGCAATGTTTTCATCAGTTGTGCTCATTACTGGCTACCCTAACCTCCCTTCCTCAGTAACACTTTCTCTTCCCTCAGAAAAACACTACTTGAACACTGCCATTTTCTTCATGGCATTATCTCCATAAACTTGGACTAACATGGCCCTGATTTCATTCCCACTCTTGCCAAGTTTAACAAGAAATTTAATGTTTGTTCATTGCTCTAATTCAAGCTCCAACATTCTTGAGATGGCACATAAAAAGAACCAACAACAATAGCGAACACCACTCAGCAAGACACTGCCCACATTGTCATGAACACAGCTGTGGGACACTGATATACCAAGGTTATAAAACCTTACTGAGCTGTTTGTACAGTGCTGCCAATGTAAGCATATGGTGGCAACTTTGCAAACTTAATTGTCAGACCTCGGACCTCCAATCCAGACAACATGCTTAAACAACTCAAAAATAGCATGGCAGTCAAGTTCATTTCATTTGCATTTTAGCTCTTATTGTGTAACATGAACTTGGGGAACACTACAAAGCCCCTAAACTTGTAAAGATCAGTGGAACAATTTATATAAAAGAATTTGGCACAAGGCCAAGATGTTCAATAAACATTCATTATCCTCTCCTTTTCCCTCCTTTCCTCTCTAATGCACTTAACTCAAATTTATAAATCATCACAGAAAGTAGAGCAACAATCATAAATTAGAATACATGACCTTCATTCATTCACCATTTTTAAAATTCTGCATTATGACATGACACGTATAAAGCCAAACTTCAGATTCACATGCACAAAAACCTCTTGAGAGTCGAAAGCATTTGGGAAATTTATCAAGGGGTGCACCTGATGGTTCTGACGAACAAAGAACACTCTTGTTACTAAATAGAGTCTTCATATTTTAAGGATATAGCTGCTTTCTGGTTAACCTAATTCTTTTTTGAGTACAATTGCTCTTTATAGAAATTACTTTTCACTAACCACTGCCAATCATATTGAAGTTATTGTGAAACAAAAAAAAATCTTTCCTTTCAAAAACCCACAATTCAAATTATAGCATGGGGCCCTACAAAGAGCTTATGAAAGCTCTTGGAGCAGCTGCCTCTTTTGGAGAACTGCTGGGAAGCAGTCTGCAAACAAGGGCAGATTCCTGCCTGTCGTGGGCAGGCGCAGTGGAGGCTGATGGTGCTGGGGCAGTGTAAGAAGCTGGCTGTGCCATTGTTGGAATTCAACTTCCCTGTCCCTAAATGAAAGCTCTGGGACTGGGTGAATAAATTGTCTTCGCTTGATTTGTGCTACCACAATATTTTGAATTTGTATGTATATGTGTGTGTGTGTGTGTGTGTGTGTACTGAGATACCAAAATGTAAAGATTCACATGAAAAATGGAGCATGTACACACACACACAAACATTTTTGTATGTCTGTTTTCCTTCAGTTAATATTATGTATGTATTCTAGATTTATCCATATTATTGTATATAGCTGCATTATTCATACATTCTTATTGCTGTATTATATTGTGGTGTATGAATGTGCCATACTTAATCCATTACTCTGTTTTTTTATGTATAAAATATTATAGATTTTTTTATATGTCAAAGACCTTCTATCTTCTTTACTGTAGAAAATGACTGAAAGCTGTTTGTCACAGACACATCAATGCTACGTATAATGGAGTGGGGACATGCAAATTCCTTTTGTTTCCATCCACAAGTAACTCACAGAAACTTGGAATTGAAAAACGATTCCCCACTAAGCACTATAGTAGAAGCTCCAGGGATAAAAATCATTTTCTAAAAGCAATGGAAGTCCTGACCATTAGGAGCACACTAAGGTCACATTTGTAAGAACAAATGTTTCTGAGAAGGTGTGAAAACAATCATAATGCCATCAGGGTTTTGGATTCTTTTAAATTCAGAGTGAATCTTGAGGACTCTGGGCTACTAAGATGGGACAACTGCTGTGAAACGGTGGAGTTCTCCATTACAAACATAGAGAACACAGATCATGTCTACAGAATCAAATAGCCATGACAAAAGTAATCTAGAGGCACTTCTGAATTAGGAGAAAAATTTCTTTTTTTCCCAATAAAATTGAGGAATTCAAGAAATGAAAGACTGTGACAGGACAAATGCTTTGGTGAGCTAAACCAAAAAAAAATATATGTCTTAAATATATATACGTAATTTCAAAAGGCAGATACCTGGTAAAGTGGTTACTAGAAGCAAGAGTGGTAGGGTAGAAAGAAGAGGGACCCACAGCCCTCACGGAGTCTCTGCTCTGCCTCCTCGTAAAGGCCTCCTTTGGGAATGGTGCCTTGGCAGCCTCCACCCTGCGGCCCCCTCACTTTCTCTTTGGACACGCTGACTTTGTTCTCCTCGCCATGCCCCGTTAGGTGCTGTGGGCCTGCCTACCTGCCCCAGGACCACCTTTCCACTCCCAAGCAGGCCTGCTGCTTCTTCTTCCACTTTTCTCCACCTAGTTCTACAATATGTGGTCCTAATCACTCAGAAGACCTGCTTCAGCACCTTCAGCACCCTTGGGAGCCTTGGTCCAACGCCCTCCTTTGGCAGTGTATGCCATTTGACTTCCCTTGGCTCTGGGTTCTGCAGTCTTCTTTTATGTGTATTTCGACTTAAATTTTTAATTTGATTTAGAGTCGGCAGTGTAGAGCAGTGCTTAACCAAAGGGTTTCTGATGATAGAATTGTTGGCTTTGAGTTCTGGCTCCAACATTTCCACAAGCTGTGAAACTTTGGAAAGTTTGATTTCTCTGTATCTCAATTTTCTCATCTATAAAAGTAGGGGGAATGGAATCTAATTCAAGGGACTGTCATGAGGAATAAATAAGTGAATAAATATGGAAGTACATGGAACACTGCCACAGACACAGTAAACATAGGAAATTATTAGTTTTTCTATTGGCATCAACAGTAGCTTCGGATATGAGATGCTTTGTGCACACCTACTGCCTTTGAGTTGGCTGGTCCAACCCCCTGCCATCCCAACATCTCCACCCTGCAGAAGATCAAGGAGCTGTTCCACAGGGGTGTCCAAACATCTATTCTTTCTGCCTCTTATTATAAGGATAAAACTTGTCGTGGGCCACACACAAACTCTAGGAGACCTGATTAGCAAATAAAACAAGCAAATAAAAAGTACCTATGCATACTTTTCATGATACCACAGATAAGCAAAAACAGGTCCTCAGGAAATTAGCATGCAGCCTGCAGGCAGCAGGTTGAACCCCTCTGTGACTAGACTAGTGGATCTCAGATTTTTCCATTGCCAACATGCTGCCCAGAGTGGGAGGAGGGAGGCAGGGAAATAACACTGTGTACCTATGATGTGTTCCTTGTGTCCTAGGAAACAAAATGCAACTACTCGTTCTTCTTTGATTTGACTGAAAACAAAACACCTGTAAAAAGACATCTTTGAGGCACACGAGGAAAATGGAGTACCAATTTTAGAGGATACCAAGTGTTGGAAGATGTTAAAGAATGGTTTTTAATTTTGTTAAAGGCGGCGATGTCATTATGGTTGCATTTTTTTTTTTTTTTTTTGCAGTTTTTCGCCAGGGCTAGTTTTGAACCTGCCACCTCCGGCATATGGGGCTGGCACCCTACTCCTTTGAGCCACAGGCACCGCCCTGGTTGCATATTTTTTAAAGCTTCTCTTTTTAGCCAGAGACCTGTAGTGAAGTAGTCACAGGTGAGGTTACATGACTCCAGAGATGGAATCACTACTGTTTTATTCCACAGTGCATGTGGTGGGTAGATGACAATAAAGGTGCTATTTTGATCAATTTGGAAGCTGTACGATGAGAACAGGGCATGTCCTTCTTTCTGTATGGGCTATATGTTTGAAAACTCCCCTAAATAAAAGTTTTTTTAAAAAAGGAATCTCACTTACCAATGAGGAAAATGAGGTCCCTATAGGTTAAGTAACTTACTCAAGGTCGTGATGCCAGTATTGAAAGTTCTCTTGAGTTCATGCCAAATTGCATTCCTAAGAATGGCTATTCTAAGTTTTCTTTCTTTTCATAAAATGTCAGATTAATATGAAGGTACAAATGATTAGGTTACAAAGTTTGCATTTGTCAAGTAAAGTCCCTGTTGTAGTCACTTCTTGTTCTCCGAAGTCAAAAGGTATTGAGGGCTGTGCCTTGTGGTCCAGTGAGATCACTGGATGGACTCTGCTGTCAGCTGGGGCTGCTGCTGCATGAGAGCTGCAATCACCTCTGATCAGGCAGGGGTGCAGGTGTCTTCCCTGGCTGGGAAGTACCCTTGCTTGAAATCTGTGGTTGGGCAGGGCCATGTGATGGGCTCCAAGTCTAGACAAGGTCTCTGGGGTTGCTGCTTAGCCATACAAGGTGGGCAGGGCCAGAGGATATTTTCTATAGATATGTGTGGACTTGGGCTTTTCACTCAGGCTGGGGTTGGCTTAAGCAGAGCACCAGGGTTGGGTGGAGTCACTATTCTGCAGCTGAGGTTGGGCAGGGCTGGATGCTGTATCCATGGGTATCATTGTTGAATAGCAGTTGCCTCCTGGCTTGGGAAAGACTTAGGGTGAGCACCATGGCTTAGTCAAATCATGTCTCCACTGCTATGCAGGGCTAGATGCTCTCTTCTTCCATGGTTAATCCCTAACCTGCCCTTGTTTCCTGGTCTGGGGAAGACTAACTGTGACCACTGAATCTTAGTTTGATCACCTCTTTCTCACTAGGGATTGGGCCAGTCCAGATGCTCCCTGTACAGGGAATCAGTGGCCTACAGTTGCCTCTCCATCTGGGGAAGATTTAATGAAAGCACCCAGTCTGCACAGGGCACCTGGCTAGGGACTCAAGCCCAGCAGACCCATGGACTTTGTTTCCTGTAGCGTCATGCTGATGGCTCGCTTCTCCAGCGTGGTACTTCTGTTGGACAGAACACACGCAACCACAGAGATCCCTGTGCTGGTCTCTTAATAGATCCTAGGCAGTTTATCTCTGCCGATACTCCCAATGTTTCCCATAGAACAAGACAGGCACGAAACTCTAGGAAAGCATCCCAGAATGGTGGGAAAGCTGTGTATTCACTTCAAACTCACTTTTTCGACCACAGAAACCATGGATCCAGGGGAACTCTGTGTGTGGTTCTGTGTCAAGGTGGGGGAGGAGCAGTGTGGCCAAAGAGAACTCTTCCCCTCACTCTTCGACTGCAGCTTTTCTTGGTTGTGCAGTCCAAGGGGGTGTCTCAGCTTTACTGCAGAGTTCTGGAATATTCGGGGTGGTATTCTTGCCTGTGGATAGGTGCTGGTTGGATTTCTGTGGGGGCCAGTGAAGCCAGAGAGCTCCCATTCTGCCATCTCGCTGACAGCATTCTCCGCAGTCTGAATTCGTAATTCCACTGTTCTTGATTCCAAACCTATTAATGTGGCCTCTCCACAGGTTTCTTCCTCCCTTTTCAAAATCTCCCCACTGTGAAACAGCTTCCAGTGACCATTGCTTCTGCTTGTTTCCTTCCCTGCTAACACCTGCTGTTTATTCATCTCTTAACGACGTGTTTCTTCCCCCACCGCTCAAAACAACAGGTTTCTAGAAGGTGGAAACATAACCCAATTTCCTAATCATCTGGACATTTCTCGGTTTTCATTCTGTTTAATATCTCTGCAGTTGCCTGACCATCTACTTCTGCTTGACATTTTCTTTTCCTTTGCTTTGCCCGTCACAGGGCTGTCTTGGTTCTCCTCCCCTCTCTGACTGCTCCACTTCATTCTTCTCCACCTGTTCATTACACGGAGAGGTTTGTTCAGATTCTTCTTTTGGTCCAGTCTTCTCCCTTTGGCAATCCCCTCCACTGCCAATGCCTCAACACTCACCTTGAAATGAATCCCACATCTCAATCCCAAATGCAATCTTTCCTTGGAGGTCGCAAAATCTTATAACAGTTGAATGAAATCTCAGAAATCATTTACTCAATCCCTTTGCCCCATGTGTGAATCCTCTCTAGCAAGAAAACAAGGGAACATATACTACCACGTTTTATAAATTGTGTATCATAAGAATGTTAAATCTATCATCTCCTAGTCCCGCATTTCCAATTGCTTGCTGGACAACTCCACATAAATGTTATCCAAGCTCCTCAGCCTTAGAATACCCCCAAATAGAATTTACCAACTTTCTCAGAAACCAGCTTCTTTTCCTAATACCTCTACTTCTTTGTAGGGCACCATTATTATTTTCATCACAGGCTTAGGATTCGGGGATCATCTTAGACTCTTTCTAAGAGTATTTACTTTTTAGAGCAGTTATAGGCTCACAGTGGAACTGAGCAGGAAATACAGAGTTCCCTCATATCCCCCCCATACTCTCAGACAGCCTCTGCCACCACCATCATCCCACCTTAGTGTGATACGTTTGCTACAACCAGTAGCTCTACGATGGCACATCATTATCAACAGAGGTCCACAGCCTCCATTTGGGCTCATTCTCAGTCTTGTATATTCTAGGATTTGAGAAATGTACAATGATATATATGCACCATTTATCATACAGATGGTGTCCCTGGCCTGAAAATCCTCTGTGCTTGTTTATTCATCCCTTCTTCCCCTTAAATTTTTGGTGACCGCTGACCTTTTTACCCTCTCCACAGTTTCTCTTTTCTAGAATGTCACATAGGTGGGATCATATGGTACGTAACCTTTTCAGATTGCCTTCTTTCACTTAGCAATATGAATTTAAGATTCTCCCTTGTCTTTTGTGGCTTGATAGATCATTTCTTACTAGGACCAAGTAACATCCCATTGTTAAATAAACACCACTATTTATTTATTCATTCACCTACTGAAGGACATCGTAATTGCATCCAAGTTTGGGCAATTATATATAAAGCTGCTATAAACATCTGTGTGCTGGGCTTAGACCCTTAAAAAAATCCTCTGTAAACCTCACATTCAATTATAAAAATCTATATAACGTTTAGGTTTTAAAACACAAAATATACTATCTCTTTTGATGCATGCATTTTAATTTGATACTATTAATAGAAAGCATGCTCAAGAATAGAAAGGGCTCATCCAAGGCTATGTAGCCTGTAGATGGAAGAGGCAAGGGCTTGAGTTCTTTAACCATCTCTCTGGTCCCTCTAAGCTGTCAAGTCCCAATATTCTTTGTCTTGAACCCATCCGTATATGTCCACTGTCACCAGGTATGGTTCACAAAGGACCTCTTATTTCTTGCATGAGTTCTTACAACACTCTCCTAGGTAGATACTCTTCTAGTCTATTAGAGCCCCAGTTAACTTCACCCCCTCAAGGGCATCACACAGTGTCTAAGTAGATAACACCATCGTGTTCTTGACTGTGAAACATTCAGTGTCTCTTTCTTCCTATTGAATAAAGCCCAAAATGCATCGCCCTGGCATTTGGAGCCCTCCAGCTTGAGTGGAGGGCTCCCCCTAGTCCCCGTACATTTTCTGTATCATAATTCATCACAGTAATCCTCGCAGGCTTATCTGCCTTGCTTTTCAATCTTTGTGACTCTAAGCCTTGTGCCACGTGGCCCTTTCTTACCACCTTCAGCATGATGGAAGTGGTAAGCATATGCCTTCCAGATGCAGGTGACGTAGAGAGGAGAAAATGTTCAGACATGGTCCCCAGCTATTCACTGCTTGCCCAGTCACAAAAGGATTTGGGGGAACAAAAAAAAATGCCATAAGTCACTTTCCCTATGCTGCAGTTCTGTCTGAGCATAAGCTAAAAATAAAAAAGGGAAAGGATAAAATTGCCACTAGAACTACTGACCCCCCTTTTTATTGATTCATAGAAATAAAGAGGGTAGGGTTATAAATCCACTGAAATATCATACAGGTATTTTTCCTAGGAGTTGTCCCAGTTATACAACACTGCTGTGTTTTTTCCTTTCTATTAATCTGTAGTGTTACCGAATTTTTTTTTTGAAGGCGACCTCACTGCAAAGATATACATATATAAAACAGATTTTTACCCAAAGAATGTTAGACGAAATGTTAGAAGAAATACTGCAAGGAAAAAAAAGGGGGTTCAGAATTTCCTGAATCATAATTACTTGTTCTGTAATGTCTACATTAACAATTTAATCTTTTTTACACAAAGACGCACACTCTTGAATTTCAGAACATAAATAAAATCAAGTTTTAGAATAAAAAGATCCTTGTTAAATATAAAGTACCATATAATTATCAAGAAAATAATTTTAGGTGTTTGTGGCTAATACCTTTCTAATTCTGTGGAATTGATTTAAAACTATTTTCTCCAAGTTTGAAAAAAAGACTTTTTAAAATTATCACTGCCATGCTTTGTAAGAGTCTTCTACTAAGACTATACTTAATTTCTTTCTGGATAGCTAAAATCAACAATCAGATCTCTTTTACGTTAGTAAAAACTTTATGGTAAGAAAATCCCAGAACAAGATATAGTGCTTAAAATGACTTCTTAATATATAGCTGTTTTCAGGATTAAAAGTAAGTGCTAAATTTTCATTATCATCACCTCTCCCACCCTCTACCACTAAATTCCCCAACATATGTTTAAGAATGAAACTGAGATTTAAATATCTGCCTTCTGGATATACATATGAAAATCCTTCCACATTTCCAAGTCTGGTAAGAGCAAATGTCTCTTTCACATGTCTTTAATGCTATCCAGCTCAAAAGGATTTCTGCACAGGTATTTAAATTATAGAAGATTCCATTAGCAGGATTCTTTTTTGGTCCTCTGAGGTACCTCTCAAGTTTATAGAGAAGGAAACTTTAAATATATAAATGCAATAGTTGGCATTTAGTGGTTAGGCTCTAAATTCAGCTCGTAAGTCAAAAATTAGCATACTTCTTGAATCACTCATGAAATACAATATAATACAATACAATATGTTGGTTTGCATACACTGTACCACTTGTCTGTAAATCTTATCCCCTCCTTTAACTCTTAAATAGTTAGCGCTTCCCTAGAATCTCAAATCTTCGACTTTATCATCCACAAAGCACTTTCTTCTCAGTTCCTCGGCTATGGGAGATTTTTTTTGAGGTTTGTTGGTTTTCACTTTATTTTGTTGGATGGGCCAATGGAAAGAAAAATCCTTAAAAGTTTTCATACATCTATTTTGTAGTTTTCTCTAACTGTGCTAAGCTGGTCTGATGCATTGTCTATGGTGTATTTTCACATATTCTCTGGTCTGTGGGAATATTTAAAAGATATTTTTCTCTTTTTCCCCCTGCCCGATTTCTCAGCAAGTAAGGGTTTTATTTGGGTAATTTATGTGCACGAGTGACACAATTCCACAATGTAAGGTCAGATAAAGTTGGTATAACCTGCAGCAGGTCACCAGGCCAAGGGACAGATGCGTGCTGGAATCCAGCCTAATCTCTGCTAGCCAAGCCTCCTGCCCACCAAGCTAGTTCTGCTGGGGGAATTTTTTGAATTCTCTCAGAGGCACCTAAGTGGCCTAGCTCTAGAAAACACTGCTCCTTTGTTTGGCCTGTTTATATAATGTCTTTTCTACTGCCAGGGGGCCTAGAGGTTATGGGTATTTTCACCTTGATCTTTCTAAACAGTCAAGAGAACATGGCAAACCCTATGAACTATGGCTGACCACATAATTCCTATCCCCTCAGCTTGGTCTGCCAATCACAGTAAGGCTAACGCTATAGCATGTGCCATTTCATGACGTGTTTATTTCAGAAGCTCTTCGTGACATCATCTGTTTCATTTGGTTAGATTATAGAGTTGAATCCATGGAGGGCTGAGGAAAAGATCCTGGCTACACTAGACCCATTGCATTGGACGTGAAAATAAACAAACACTGTGATCAGACTTTGTCAAGGGAAACCAGAGTTGGATGGTAGATAAAGTAATGAAAATAGATTTTATTTAGGACTATTGCAATAGAGGAAAAGAGACATCAGTATAGAACTGGGCTTGATTCCCAAAGCAGCCTGGGCAAGCACGAAGACACAGTCAAGAAGCAGACCAGGGGTCAGTGGATGGAAAAACCCTCAGAGGGAAGGAGGGGATGTGGCTACAGGTGGGTCAAGGAGGTCAGACATCACCTGAGGATAGAGAGGACAAGTAACCCGACCAGGCATGAAGGCGGGGGGAGAGTGTTTCAGGCTAAACCACTTGGTAGGATTCTTGCTAAAATTGGACAACGCAGAGACAAACAGGGAAATCCAAAATTTTAGTTCCAGTTGATGAAGAGCTCAGGGAAGCCTAAGTAGGGTTCAGTCAAGGAAGAAATCTTTGTTAACGGCATCAAACAGTAAAAACCGCTTTCATGTCCTCTCTAACTCAGCTTCATCCTCTAGCAAAGCATTGTTGTTAGCCCATGAACACTATTGAGTGGCCTCAGAAATCTAAGGGATCAGAAGGCAACAGAGGAAAAGAGGCACAGTCACTCAATCTGCCCCTCCACTTGGCTGTTAGGACCTTTTCTCCCTCTGGCTAACAATGGAGGTATATGGGTAATTCCTTTCCTATAAACTGGAACACTAAACATACGGATTGAATCAGATGGACATCTGATAAAAGTTATAGATAATTCTACTTCAAAGATAGCTGTGTTTTCCATTCCCAAATGCTTTAATCATTTGGCCCATATGCCTGTCTCCCCAGCATAGGAACAGATGTGTCTCAATGTTATAAGGAGAAGCCCAGTATGTGGGAATTAAGGTGTCGGTAATGCCCTATCCCAAAGTCCCTCTGTCCATGGTGTCTCGTATCAGTGTTCCATACTGGTGAGAACCTGTGAATGGAATCAACTTTTGTGGCAGTTTGTAAAACTCAGAAGGGAAAACATGAAACCTTAGCTGAGCTTCACAGCTTGCTAACTGCCCCCTGCACCACTGAACACAGGAGAATTTGCTTTGCAACTCATGCTCCGTGCCTCAGCTGCACAGAAGGCTGGGGCGACAGGTGCAAGGATTACAACTGGGGACCCAGCACATGTGCAGGCATTGGAGCCACTCTAAGAGAACAAGGGGTGATGTGAAAGAAAGGCCTCTTTACACAGGCAAAAATGCTCTCTGGGGACGGGCCGCTGGTACACAATATGAACTCCCCTTTGCATTGGCGTTGGTTCCGCAGGCTGCTAGAATAACGGCTCCCTGCAAGCCTCAGATCTTATAGCTTATGTTCCTCTTTCATGATTTTACTTCCCTTGCCTCCACTTAGAAAAAGAACAAATGGACTTTGTTAGAGAGACTGCTGTGGAATGTATAAGTGACAAAGGCAAAATATGGCATCCTCAAAAATGTCACATTATTGGCTTAATGGCCACGTACAGATGGGAGTAAGGTGATGCCTTTGGAAACTTTTTGTCTGGTTGCCTGATTTTGCCCGTTACGGTTCATTTCTCAACCCAAAGGCAACAATGCCATTCAGTGACCAAGCAAGTTTAACATTTCCAGTCAGAAACAAATACTCGCAGCATATGGCATTTTTCTCATTCTAACACCCTCTTTTTCATTCTGTATATCCCAATGATGAATGAACAAAAAGCTGATTTAGAAAGGTGGATTAGCTAAAATGTTGGAAAAAATCACATTCTAGTTGAAAAAGTTTTGAATTTCATTTTGAGCTTCCTTTCTCTAAGTATTTTTCATTATATATCATGTCCAAACTTTCCTGTATCACCTCAACTAAGTGTGACAAAAATGTTCTGAAAGAGCATTCTCGAAGATGTCATTCTACTCAAGTGATTGTCAAAAAGATTTAGCAAAATTCATTTCCCCCAACCACTTTCCATCTAAATTTGCCATAGTCAGTGCAGTAACTAAATTCTGCATTCTCACCTCACATGCTCATCAGGGCAAGAATCTGAATCTTAGTAGATCCAGAATGGGAAGTGCTTCTAGATATTTGAAAAACTGGTTTCAGTGACAGCAAAAAATCAATAGAAATGGCTAGATGTGAAGTTGGAAACACAGTCAAATGTCAGATCAGAGTCTGTGTGTTGGGCTAAGAAGTTGGGATCTTGCAATAATAAGGGATGTGAAGCTGTGAAGATGCTTGAGCAGGGGAGTACGGAGCAATGCCTGTTTATTTCAGACGGGGCCAAGTGCAGCTGTGATGCACTATGGCTGCCACTCCATGCCCCAGGTTTGAGAGAACTTCTTTATGGTGACTTTTCTAGGGAGTTGGTTGCTGTCTCCCCGTTAAAGATGGGCAAAGCCAACCTCCTTCCTGTCAATTGATCACCCATCATTCCTCATCAGTGGGTTTGCCAACTGACGTGACAGGAACGACAGAAAACTGAGGAGAAAAAAGTCCCCCAAATGTATTGGATCCAGGTCGTGGAGACGTTCCCTTGACTCTGGAACCAGCTTGGTTCGGAGTGAAGAGAGTCTGTGCGTATGTCATGATAAATGACCATCTTTTCTGGAATACATGACTTATAATTAGGATAAAGGCTCTAAGTGTTATGTAAACAAAAAGAATAAAGTTTTTGAATAAGTTATGTTCAACATTGTTCAAATTTTACACACACACACACACCCTGTATAGTGAAAAGCCTCAATTTGCCCTTGTTCTTCCTCCACCTTCTTCCCATCCCTTCTGTAGCAGGAACTGGGTAGCTGGTGTCTAAATCTGCTTCCTCCTCCTCTTGGCACATGGGTAAGACTACAATTCCCAGCCTCCCCTGCAATTAGATATGCATCCACCTTTTCCTTTCCTATCTGCTGTCTGATTAAATACATTAGATATGCTTCCTCCCTCTGCTTTCCTATCTACGGTCTGACTCGATGCATTGGCTATGTATCTTCTCTCTGTTTTCCTCTCTTTTTCTTGACAACCTCAGAAGCCATGTAATAAGGAAGGTGAGGCCTGTATCAGACTTGGCCCCTCCATGACTATAGCACAGCCCTCCCCGCCTCCCACAGCCATACCCGCTGTATGGATTGTGTGAAGACATTCTAATTTATATAACCAGTCTCTTATTCATGGATATTTGAATTAAACCCTGATTTTCAATCTTCCTTGTACCAGTGTTCTTAGAGATCATTAGACAGTTAATGAGCTGGGGATATTTTTTTCCCAATCCTGCTTGATCAAGATGTATATCTGTGCAGAGTAAATGAGAGGAATTTAAAGCCAGCATACAGCAGGTGATGGATTTCAGGGCTGAGGGTGCTCTGCTACTGACAGAAAAACTGCTGCAATCTCACTCTGCCCATCACACACACAGGATTGGGGCAGGCTGGAATCACACGACTCCTCTGTAGAATGAATCATATTAACATGTAGAGCACTAGACAACTGCTCCATTCAGATGTTACTGAAGTCATGTGCAAAAAAGGCTGATGGGTTCGCATTTGGCAATCATTAAGAGGTAGTGGCTAAAATTAGTCAGGATCCTTGGTGATTAATCTTTGACATGTGTGGCCACAAGTGTGGCCACAAATGGTGTCCAGCCACTTAGCCAGTTACTTCTTATGGATCCTTCTGAAGGACTAGAGCACGTCTCATAAACCATTTGCTCAGTCACTTAACTTGTGTTAAGTGCTTGCTGTTGCCAGCAGCCTGACAGTTTAAAAAAGAGTAAAAGCCTGTTCCCCACTGGAAATTTTGGAATTTTGCCATAATCATTACAGATAGTGCTCTTAGTAAATTCAAGCTTTATGGCTCTTCAGACAAATGGAGTATGAGTTGTACTGTCAGTAGAAAACACTAAAAAACAAAGTAAGAAAAGAAAGCATCAGTGCTGTACACACCATGTTCTTTAATATTCTTTTTAAAAATTAAATATTGACTATGACATTGCAATTTATTTTCAAGCAAGAAAGTGTTGGTGCTGAAATTGTGGTAAAAATGGAGTGCTTCTTACATTTAAGGCACTATAAAATGTCCATAGGTAATCCTGACACCTTGCTTTATTTCATATGTCTTAGTGAAAGTAAAATTTAAAATAAAAAATAATCCTTGCTAGTAAAACCCATATGCTAAAAGGTAGACAGTTATTTATTGGGCTTCCTTTGATACAATGACTTAACTTAGGAATGGGTCAGAAATCAGCAATCAAAAATAACATCTATATTTATCCAAACCAACATCCTTTATTACAATGTGCCATAATCATTAACAATGATTTGTGTTCTCAGCACTTAGGAAGCATTTGATTCTAAGAATGGGTGGCCTAGATATTTTCACAGCTATTCTCACAGTCACCCAAGATCTAGCTGCATTTTAATGAAAAACTGACTATATATAACTTCTGAATACACTGATATTCCCTGAGATAACAGTTCTACAGAAACCACAGAATGCACACATTTCCTGGGGGAGAAAAAAAAAAAAGCATTTTCCCTGGGTTTTACACTGGTTATTTAGTATGTCATTTTCTTCTTAATTTATAGAAACAGACTCTATTATAAAGCAATTCCAAGCAACTTCCACACCATCCCTATTGGTATAGCTTATATTTTTCTGAAGCACCATGGGAAAGATTACACAATACAAACCAGACATTCTCTTTCACAAACTTAGGATTGGGCATATCAAACTTATGTTCAAACAACCTCTCTTCTTCTCTACCCTCTCAACTCTTGTTCAATTTATGAAGAACTTCAATCAGAATACCTTTAACACTTTATATACTAGGAATATGCTAAACTTCTTATTAAAGAATAAGTAATATGCTAAATTTCTTATGAAAGTAGTGACAGAAAGTCACTGTTGAGAAACATTGCCCTTAATATTATTATTGGTTTTATGAAAATCGGATGACATCAAATCAGCACAGAACTAGGCCTCAAAGTCAACTTATTTGGGCAAGAGAAACTACTTGGTATACCTCAGTAGACCAGCCAAAGATAAAAACCTTTACAAATTATGGCATCAAATATGAAACAGATCAATTGTTCAATAGAGTAAAAAGGCAACATATGTAATTGGTGAAAATATTTGAAGCTGTATATCAAATTATGGAATACTATCTAGACTATATAAAGAACTCCTACAACTCAATAACAAAAATGAAACCCAATTTAAAAATGTGCAAAGAACCTAAATAAACATTTCTCCAAAGACACATACAAATGACCAATAAGCATGTAAAAAGGTGCTCAATATCACTAAACATTAGAAAAATGCAAATGAAAACTACGACATATCACCTCACACTCAATAGGATGGCTACTATCCAGAAAAAAAAAATCAATAATATAACAAATTTTGGCAAGGATGTGTAAAAATTAATTTGTGCACTGTTGGGGGGAAGGTAAATTTGTATGGGTCATTTTGGAAAACTACATGACAATTCCAAAAACTAAAAAATATAATTACCACATGATTCAACATTCATCCCACTTCTGGGTATATATCCAAAAGTATTGAATGCAGAGCAGGGAAGAGATATTTGCAAACCCATGTTTGCTGCAGCAGTATTCACAATAGTCAAGATATGAGATTAACCTAAGTGTCCATCAATAGAGGACTATACAAAGAAAAGGTAAATAAATACAATGGAATATTATCCAGTCTTTAAAAGGGAGGAAATCCTATCATGTGTTACAATGTGAAATAACCTTGAGGATATTACACTAAATGAAATAAGCCAGTTATGAAATGACAAATACTCTATGAGTCCACTTATGATACAGTGATATTTATGAGATATTTAAAGTAGTTGAATTTATAGAAAGTAGAAGGGTGGTTGTCAGAGGGTAGAGGGAGGGAAGAATGGGGAGTTGTTCAATGGGTATGGAGTTTCGGTTTTGCAAAATAAAAAAGTTCTAGAGATCTGTTGCACAAAGACATGAATACATTTCACACTACTAAAATGTACAATTAAAAATGGTTAAGATGATAAGTCTTATGTTGTTTTATACAATTAAAAATATTAAAAATATTTCTGAAAAAACAGCCCTAACAGCCAGTTTAAGAAACTACCACAGCTGTGAAAATTCCATTAGAACCCTGTGGCTCTCACCCAGAAATAAATCCACACATTCACAGTCAATTAATCTTCAGGAAAGCTGCCAACAGAGGAAGGATAGCCCCTTCAATAAATGGTGCTTGGAAAACTGAATATCTACAAGCAGAAAAGTGAAATTGGGCTCTTTTCTCATACCACTGAAAAAAATCAATTCAAAATGTATTTTGAACAGTTTCAAATTTGAAACTGTTAAACTACTAGAAGAAAATATAGGGGAAAGCTCTATGACTTTGGTCTGGGTAATTTTTTTTTTTATATGAGCTCAAAAGCACAAGGAACAAAACCAAATATAAGCCCAAGGGATTATATTAAGCTGAAAAGCTTCTGTACAGCAGAAGAAACAATCAACAAAGTGAAAAGACAACCTGTGGAATCCAAAAATGTTTTTGTAAGCTGTATCTCCAATAAAGGGTTAGTTAATACCCAAAATATGTAAGGAACTCAAACAACTCAATAGGAAGAAAACAACCCAATTAAAAAATGGGCTTAACAGATATTTCACAAAGACATACGAATGGCCAAGAGGTATATTAAAAAATGATCCACATCACTAATCATCAGAAAAATGCAAATTAAAACCACAATGAGATATCACCTGGCTATTATCAAAAGATGAAAGGTGTTGGTGAGGATGCAGAGAAAAGGGAACCCTTGTATATTGTTGATGAGAATGTAAATTAGTACAGCCACTGTGGAAAACAGTATGAGTCCTTCAAAAATAAAAAAATAAAACTACCATATGATCCAGTGATCTCACTTCTGCATATATATCTAAAGGAAAGAAAACCAGTACCTCAAAGAGGCATCTTTCCTCCCATGCTTACTGCAGTATTATCACCGCAGCCAAGATAGGAAGTCAAGCTAAGTGTCCATTGATAGATAAATGGACGAAGACAATGGGATGCATGAAAACACACATATAATGGAATATTATTCAGCCTTATGAAAAATTCTGTCCTATGTGACCACATGGATTAATCTGGAGAACATTATATTACGCAAAATACTGTGTAATTCCATTTAATACGTAGAATGTTAAAAAAGTAGAGCTTACAGAAGGAGAGGGTAGAATGGTGCCATGAGCTGGGGTTGGGGAAGGGAAACGAGGAGATATTGGTCAAAAGATAGTTTCAGTTAGACGGGAGAAATAGTTCCCTGAGATCTAATTATAGTACAGTGACTACAGTTAACATACTCTGTACTTGAAATTTTCCAAGAGTATAGATCTTGAACAATCTCAGCACACTTGCATGAGATGTTGTGCACACACACACACACAACAGAACTGTGAGGTGATGAATAGGCTAGTTTGATTGTAGTAACGATTTCACAATGGCATATCAAACATCACGCTATATACCATAAATATATACAACTTTTGTCAGTTATACCTAAACTAAGCTCTGTGAATAAAAAATAAAGAGAAAAGATTTCTGTGGGTTTCCAAGGACAGGGCTAGTTGCTTTTCATCTGATCAAAGCAACCGTTAAGGCATAGGCATACCTCACAGAGACTGTGGATTCAATTCTGCGTCACTATAATAAAGCGATGTTGCAATAAAACAAGTCACATGAATATTGTCAGAAAGCTATGCTCATGCCTTTCTACAGCTTATTAAGTATAAAAAAGCATTATTTAAAAAGCAAAGTACACACCTTAATTTAAAAAATACTTTATTGCAAAAAGATCCTAATGATCATTTGGGCCTTTAGTGAGTCGTAATCTTTTTTTTTTCCAGTGGTAAGACAGAATTTATTTGCAGAAAAGAATACTATGTGAGTCGTAATCTTTTGGCTAATGGAGGGTTGTGCCTAGATGTTAATGGCTGCTGACTGATCAGAGTGGTGGTTGCTGAAGCCTAGAGTGTCTGTGGTAATTTCTTAAAATAAACAACAGTGAAGTTTGCTGCATCAATTGAGTCTTCCAAACATGAAAGATTTCTCTGTAGCATGCAATGCTTTTTGACAGCATTTTTTTTTGCACAGGAGAACTTCTTTCAAAATTAATCAATCCTTTCAAACCTTACTGCCTTATCAACTAAGTTTATGAAGTCCAGCTATTTTATTGTTGTTGTTGTTGTCATTGTTGTTTGGCAGGGTTTGGAGGTTTCAAACCCTCCAGCCCCGGTATATGTGGCCAGTGTGCCCTAACCACTGGTCTACGGGTGCCGAGACTCAAAGTAATCTTATTATTTGAGCAGTTGGTTTCAACAGTAGGCTTAAAATATTCAGTAAACCATACTGTAAGCAGATGTCAGGATTGTCAGAATGGGGAATGAGCATTGCCTTCAACTTTGCCAGCTGCATTAGCCCCTAGTCTGCCTTTTGCAGTTCTGAAGCCAGGCATTGACTTCTCGCTAGCTATGAAAATACTGTATGATATCGTCTTCCAATAGAAGACTTTTTTATTGTCATTGAAAATCTGTTGTTCGTGGTAGCCACCTTCATCAATTTTCAAGATAGATCCTCTGGATAACTTGCACCCCTTCTGCGTTCGCACTTGCTGTTTTCCCTTGCACTTTCATCTTATGGAGATGGCTTTCTTTAAATCTCATCAAATCAAACCATCTAGCTTCAAATTTCCCTTCTGCAGCCTTCTCACCAATCTCAGTCTTCACAGAATTAAAGAGAGTTAGGGCCTTGCTTTGACTTAAGAAAAGATTGCGTATAGTTGATGTATCCAGACCACTAAAACTTTCTCCACACCAGCAGTAATGCTGTTTTACTTGTCATTCGTGTGTTCACTGGAGTAGTTTTCCTTTGCACAACTTGGCTGACTGGTGCAAGAGGCCTAGCATTTAGCCTATGTCATCTTTCAACATGCCTTTGTCACTGAGCTTAATCATTTCTCGCTTTTGATTTAAAGTAAAAGACATCCTGCTCTTCCTTTTACTTCAGCACTTAGAGGCCACTACAGAATTATGTATTGGCATGATTTCAATATTGTTTGTCTCAGAAAATAAGACCCGAGGGGGGGGGCAGGGAGAATGGGGGGCAAAAGAAGGGAGGAGAAAGAGGAGGAAGAGGAGGGGGAGAGATGGAGCAATGGCCAGTTGGCAGAGCGATCAGGACACACAGACCCTTAAGTTCACTGTCTTATATGGGTGTGGTTTGTGGCTCCCCCAAACAATGACAATAACAACATGAAAGATGAAATAACAATGAAATAACAACATATCACTATAACAGGTAGAATAATAAAGAAAAAGTCTGAAATCTTGTGAGAATTACCGAAGTGTGACAGAAGAACAGGAAGTGAGCACCTGCTATTAGAAAAATGGCTCTGACACACTTGCTTGCCACAGGGTTGCCACAAATCTTCAATTTGTAAAACATGCGAAATCTGTGAAGTGCAATAAAAAGAGGCATAGCTTTATAAGGAAGAGATCTCTTCCTTTACAAAATTCTCTACAATTTAACTCAAAAAGTCATAAGTCCAGCATGTTTTAATGACTCAAAGTCCTTAGACATTCTTCCTTCTAAAGCTGAGAGATGAAGAATTAGGGTACACGCTAAAAAAGTTTACTTCAAGTCAGTTATTCCCTCTGGCTCTGCGGAGTGGAGAAAGTGAGGCTTGTTCATGTTATGAGTCCTCTTAGTGCAGCCAAAACCCAAAAGGCTCCCAGTCAAAGCTCTTCCTGCGGCTGCGAGCCTGTTCACCTTCACAGCTTTCCACTGTCATGAACACAGGGGTCCTCATTACGTTCACTCTGTGAAAAATGTCACAGAATGCTTAGCAGAAGAACAGACAAGAGAACACAACAGAAGTCAATTATGCATTTAACATGAATGGTGAAAAATGAATATATTCACGTGCCCTAAGTGGTAAAATAAATCTAAATCCCATCAACTAGCACTATCCCTTCAGTATACGTATCAGTTATCAGAACACAGCATGCATGTGAGGCAGCAGCCTTCCTTAATTACCGACTCAAGGCTGAGTCCCTGCACCCCTTCAGCGCCTTCATAAGCAGGACGGTCTAAATCCACACCGTACTCAAAACAAAGCATCTGTGACATTTGGTGGTTTGCAAATGCAACTTTAAAGTCTAAAAGCAAGATAATAAATATTACGGTTGAAATAATGAACAGAATGTACTTGCTGTGTACTAGGGAAATATTTTTTTAAGATACTTTAGAGTGTCACTTCAATTTAACAAATGTTCTGTAGTGTCTATTAGAGTGTAAAACACCATTCTAAACATGGAGGCCAGCCCTGAAGATACAGAAAACTAAATAACAGAACACGACGTGGCAGTCAGAGGAAGAGCTACATCTCCGAGGTTATGTTTGAAGGAGGTCTTAAAAGACAAAACTTGACTGTCAGCAGGTCTAGAAAGAATAAGGAATTAAGAAGCAGAGTGGGAAGCCAGGAGGGTGGTTGGAACAAAGCATTAGAAGCTGTGCAAGTACATAAATGCGACATTCCTATGGCTAAAGCACAAGGAACAATAGCAAATATAGTAGCCTGTTCCACTCTAGCAATATTTACTTTAAATTTCGCATGTAAGGCTGTGCTTGTCGAGGTGATTGATGCACTTTATATGTTTCTGACATATAATAGTACTTGAAAAGATTTGTTGAATGAATAAGCAAAAGATAAGGCTAGAAAGACATTTCAGGGCCCAGATCACAATTGCTGTTGAATGCTAGCCTCGGTATTTGGCTTTTATTTTTTCTTGTGACTAAAAATATCATGAAATTGGGCAGGACCTGTGGCTCAAAAAAGTAGGGCGCTGGGCCCATATACCAGAGGTGGCAGGGTCAAACCCAGCCTCAGCCAAAAACTGTAAAAAAAAGTCATGAAATTTACCATCTTAACCACTTTTACGTGCAGTATAGTAGGCTAACTATATATACGTTGTTGCTCAACAGATCTTTAGTTGTTTTCCATATTGCAAAACTGAAACTCCATGTCCATTGAACAACTCCCCTTTCAAAATTTGGATTTTATTCTGTAGGCAGTAATGGGCTTACAAAATGTTTTTGAGAAGGCTCTCTTGCATTTGGGAAAGTAACTTAAGTAATGCTTAGGATAAGTCAGATGATCAATGGGTAGCATGAGGGGAAAGCATTAGGTGATTAGTGAATCTCTATTGTGAACAGATCATACTTAATATTCCTGCTTTGTTAAGGAAAATCCTAGTTGCCACATATTTGTAAGAATTGTTGATATATTATCTGAAAAATACTGATAATGCTTGCTCCTATCACAATAAATTTAAGAAAAAGAAATTATTCCAAGTAATATAATACCTTAATATATCAGTAGCACAGAACAACTCAAAATAAATATTCTTAATTGCAATCTACTTGTGGTACCCAAAAAGGCCCTTAGCTCGAAATTACTACAAGTCATAGAATGTCTATCTGAGTAATTCCAACAAGTATTCTATCCTCCAACAGACTGAATTCCAAGTTTTCACCCTCCCATTCCCTTGGCACTGGTCCAGTACTTAACATAGATTTATAGGCATTTATTTCTTGCATGCTGTTCTTTTAGAGCAAAAGAAGAGACACATGTAATGGTGGATTGTAAGAGAAAATTACAGACTTCTCGTTTACTTTAATGAGAAATATTCTATCCTATTTCTATTTCTTTTTAAATATATGGTATTCACTTGAGATTCTCAGAATCTCCCAATAAATTGCCCTTAGCTTTTGAGAAAGCATAAAAATATCCATAAATTCATTGCATTAATCACTCAAACAGCCAGTGCAATTGAACTACCCTTCTTTAAGTTCATACATCATAATTTACAAGAACTCTAAGAAACCAGTGGAAAACATTAACTGGGAAAACTTTATTGTAATGTGAGAATAAGCTAATAACAATAAGAAGAATATATTTCATTAAGAAAATTTAAAGACAGAAACATAATTGGATGAGAATATTAAAACTGAATTTTCTTCTGAAGGAAAGAAAATAACTCAAGAAGATTTGAAATTTGAAAATTACTTTTCAGGCATTTTTAGTCCCAGTTTCCCAATAAAATAATATCATTTATTTTGCTTTTTCATCATGTAAACAGAAGCCTGAATCATTTTTGCAATAAACTGTTGAATCAAAAAAGTCTTTTTCCCAAGATAGAAAGCTAAGGAGCTCAAGGCCAAGGACTAAATTATCCCCAGCTGTAAAAGTAGGTTTTACTTTTCCTGGGAAAGCTAGGAGTAGATGAATTCATGCCATTTGTAAAATATTAAAGAAAAGATAATCAATAGTTCAAATCAGTTAATGAGGCACCATGTACACACACTTGCAGACTTAACCATAGTCACAAAAATATTAATATTTCCACCTAGTTGTGCTTATTTAGGAAGAATTTACATCTTAACGGAGTGAGCATGCAACCATATATACTAACACATTGAAATGTACATAATTGTTTATTCACTAAGTTAAAGTATGTACAGATCATAGATTTTTTAAATTATACACAAAATAGTTACATATGTTTGGTGTCACCACCCTGAGAAATCTGGAACATCAGGTTAGCCACATCTGGTCCTGTGTACCCCAGGGGGCTCCAGGGGAAGGGAATGCTTGGGTGATTTTCAGGTCTCAGAATAAGACTCCTAAACCAAAAAGAAAGACAAATACTGCCCTCAACCTCTGGGAAGCACTGGAGACAGCTGGGGTGCATGCTATTCTAGGACACTACTTAGACGTGGCTTTGGAAGTACCACTTACATACTCCTTAACACATACAGAAAACTTACTTCAAAATATCGAGAAAGAAAGCTTAACCATTAACAGAGCCAGCAGCTTCTTTGGGGTCAGGTGAGGTCTACTGACAGCTTTATAAAGGATTCTCTTTATAAAGGATTCTCTGACAGTAAGAGCAATGTCTTGGAATGGTGAGAGATGGCAAGGGCCACCTGGAAAGCAGGGGCCACGGCTACAAAAGCAATGAACGGGAGTAGAAGTTACCTTTGTTCCCCACAGGCTGAGGTCCTCAGGTGAAGACCCCCAACACCGGAGGAGGAAGAATATGCCCAGGACTAAAACTCGGGCAATAGCCTCACAGACGAGTCAGGGCCCTGGGGAGAAGAAGGGAGCCTCCACTTGATGGCTTGAAGGGCTAAAGTGGATGGCAGATTCAGGGCTCAGGAGGTTGTGGCCCCCTGTAATAGGTAAGCAAACATCCCCAAACTGTGTCTGTGTGGTGGGTGGGGAGTAAAGTGTGGGAACAACATACGCAGAAAATAAGGTAGAGGTCTTAGAAAAAGTTCCCACACTTCTCTCGTTTGTGGGTGAGAACTGGTATTGGAGGAGGACATAGGGCCCAAGAGTGTTTTTAGTGAAAAGTAGGTGAAGTCTAAATAAGGAACATAACATTCTAGAAGTTGGCATAGAGTAAGGTGATTTGAGGGTGGCTTAACCGGGTGAAGTCAGAGGACAATTTTCTTCAGTAGGAGAACAGGGGACACTGAAAGGAGAAGGAAGCTGAGAAAGAAAGGAGAAGGGGCAGAAAGAAGAGGGAAGAGTGAAGGAGCATGGGAGAGCAAGAACGAGGGCACGCGCAGTCCTCAGGGCCCTTAAACACAAGACACGCGTGCTGGAATCAGGGCATGGCTGCAGAGCGTGCATCCCTCCCACTCTAGGAGGCCAAGGCAGGTGAAATGCCTGAGCTCTCAGGTTCAAGACCAACCTGAGCCACAGTGAGACCCCCGTCTCTAAAAATAGCTGGACATTGTGACAGATGCCTATAGTCCCAGTCACTTAGGAGGCTGAGGCAAAAGAATCACTTGAGCCCAAGAGGTTGAGGTTGCTATGAGCTATGACACCACAGTACTCTACTGAGGGTGACAAAGTGAGATTCGGTCTCAATAAAAAACAAACAAACAAAACAAGCATCTCCTATGTTGTACTAAGACTAGAGCTAAAAATTTGCATGTAGTTTTCTATCTTTGGGAGGCACAATGTCTAGTTATGAAGACAGATTCTCAAACAACATTTTCTTAACCTACTGTGTTAAGTGTTATACGTATAAGTTAGTCCTATGAATATCTTATCTAAACAGGTAAGTCACAATGTATCATGGCAAAGGCAATACCAAAACATAAACATAAATCTCTGAGGCATAGAGGAGTGGCAGAGTCATCTGTGAAGCAGGAGAGGATGTTATTTAATTAAAAGATTTAAATTGAAAAATTAATAAGACATTTTGCTAACATATGTATGTACAGTCCTTCTTCCTGCCAAAGGGCATTCTCCCTACTGTGTTTGAATCTCACTTTCAATATGCATGTGTTCTTTAAAAATATCTGCAGCTGCTTTGCATGTGTTTAATTTACATAAAGAAGAGAAGGAAATCTTGATAGATAGCAATAGAATACATTCACTTTAACCATACTACATACCCTAAAAGGATGTTATGGAGATTAAATGAGACTATATGTATAAAATATGTAAGTGCTTCATAAATATTGGTTGCCTTGGATTCTCCCTGATCCTTCCAGATAACCATAAGACTGTTTGGTGTGCATTGTGGATGGGGAGATGATCTCCTAGAGGGTCTGAAATTAAGGTTACAGCCTGTGAATCCTGAGTATTATTTTTACTTCTGCACATACTATCATTTATACGATGACCTCTTTGACTCTTTTCAATAATGCAGAAGAGATGACTACCAATCAAATCACTGTGTTCCCTGAATTCAGAAATTGTCTGGTAATTGTCTCACCTAGCCATTGGTTGGTCACTCCCATCATCGTGGTTTCCCTTAATTGTATATCTATGGCTACTCTGGTTAACAACACAAAGGAACAGAAATGCAAAACTGGACTCAGATGCCAAGAACATATTTACAAGAAGACAGCATTTGTATATTTTTAGCCTCCTTACATAGAACTTCTTTAGACAAGTTGTTAAAATTCAGGTTTCATGTGGATTTGACAGGCTCAAGATTTAGGCCTTCTCTTTCTAATGTTCTTGAGTGTTTCTGAAGAAATATTTCTGCTCAGCCATTTTGTTAGGAGTGAGTGTTTTATGAATTCTTGTATAACAGAACAGTAAACCATCCCCATATTAAAGTCCTTCTAGAAAATCTTCTTTGCCATCATCTATGGGTAGATTTGTATCTTGCTTTTATCAGACAGTTTCAGAGATCGGTTCACTGTGTGGCCCACCCTCTCCTTCACAAATACACCATATTTTGTATATCTTAAAAACTGTACTCTCCTCTTCACTGATTATCTACCTATCTCTTGGGAAGATCGCCCATTTTCCTTTCCAAATGGTTTCGTGCTAAGTATTTGCAGACTTGCTACCCATAAAGAAATTACATTTGAATTTTTCTGCATATTGATAATAAAGTTATATTTTCCAATAAAAATAAGTCAAAGAATTTCCCACAAGTGATTTGATCACTGAAACAGAGTTTGAATCTTCAAGAAACATGTATTATCACAGTTTGAACACTTAATAGCTTATAAAGAGAATTGAATTTACTGGCACTTCCTAGGAGCAAATTCTGTACATGAGAGATATTCAAAGCTCAAAATTGTGGTCCCTGCAAAGGACTTTCGAGTCTATAATAAAATCCTCATAATGGAAAAGGAATTTCCAATTTCATGTAATTCAATCACTAATATGTGAAAATTTATATACATAAAATTTATATATTCATTCTCATTCTATCTTAATCTTCTAAATAGATATTTAGATATCTATTCTAAAATAGTTATATATCAGTTTAGATATCACAGTTTAGGTATCTTCTAAAACAGTTTTCTGTTTTCTTTTTCAACTTTAAAATAATCATATTATGTAAATGTATATAATTTATGTATTATAATATATAATTTATGTATCATGATACATATTTATGATTATGTAAATACATTATGTATTATGTACATAATACATAAATTATATACATTTACATAATATTATATATTACATATATATTATACATATATGTATTAATTAATACATATATGTATAATATTACAATATTATAATATATACAATATATAATATATTACATATATTATATAATTTGTTATATGTTATGTAATATAATAATAATACATAATATAATATAATATTATGTAAATGTATATAATTTATGTTACATGTTATGTAATATAATAATAATACAATATTATTATATTATGTAAATGTATATAATTTATGTATTATGTACATAATACATAATGTATTTACATAATACGATTATTTTAAAGTTGAAAAAGAAAACAGAAAAACTCTTGCCTGGGGACTGCAAAATATCATATTTTTTATAGTAAGTTGCAGAAGATTAAAAAAATTAAAGCTGTGAAGACTCATGAGAAGCCAGGTACTCCTTCAACTAGTTCACACTTAGCATATCTGCAAATCAGCATTTAAACCTAATCCCTCACATGAGTTGTTGGGATTTCTTTGAGATAGAAGTAAGTTGTAAAATATTGGGGCAGAGCATGCACACACACCCTCACTATTCAAGCAAGTCTGGCAGGGTCTAGACTCTGAAACTCTGTGCAAAACATGGTACGTCATGCTGAAGCATCAGTTGACCTCAATATTTGGTTTGGTTTGAGACTGTTACTTGTTAAATTAATATATTAATGTATTTACTTTTAGTTTTTGTTTGTGAAGCATTTATCACATACCGAGGGAACAAGCTAAGTATTTTACACACATTATCTATTTTAATTCTCACAACAACCCTGTGACATATATCTCAATGGTATTCTCATCTTACAGTTAAGGAAGCTAGCAGGCACATAAAAGGTTAAGAAACTTGCGAAGGCCCAAGTCAGATCTGCCTAGAGTTGGGAGGGACTTCCCATTTTGGGGAAAAGGTAAGGAGAAAATACTTGCCAAGCCCACACAGTTGCCACAAACACCAACAATCCTTACTGGAGGAGAATCTTACAGTCTTTGAAAGCCCTAAGTTCAATTTGGAGAGCTGCAGGGAATTCATGCAGGTGCACTACCCTGGGTCAGGAGCACAAGGTGAACACTCCCCAACTTCCACCCACCCCCTGTGCACCAAGCTGCTGCAGCAAGTGATACCTTGTGACCAGAGCTTCCACTGGAGTGTGTCCTGCTCTGGGGGCCAGCAGCACTTCTCTGGCACAGGAACTTCATCTTCATTCCACCAAGCCCACATAAGTAGCTGAAAGCCACAAGCTAAAATGCCTGGAGCCTCGGCACAGTATCAGCTGTGACTCTAGTCCTGCACAGCAGGGAAACCCACCCTCACCACCACACTTCCAGCCTAGGAAGGCTGGGGAACCCACATTTGAGCTACCCAAACCAATATGTGCTCTTCTCCAAGCATAAGAGGCCCCTGAGCCTCTGAGCAGCTGATATGCCCCTTAGGCTGAGAAACAGCCTCCCACCTTCACAGACGTGCCCCCTGTGTGCCCAACATCCCTACATCATTCATCAGGAACTGAGAAACAGTTCCACAGGCTGTTAATTAATCAGGAACTGAGGAACAGTTCCACAGCCTAGTAGACATAACCCCAGGCCTGCTAAGCAGCCCAGCAGCCATATCCTAGCCACTCCTAGAAGGAGTGAGCCAGCTACCCTTAGCATGCACATCCCTAGGCTGGCCAAGCAAATTTGTACCCACGCTCAAAGCCAGAGTAACAACTCTGTTGCCCCAATCCCAGTGAGCAAGACCCCAAGCTGAAAGACCTATAATATGCATGTATGAATCTCCAACCAAGCAACAGCCCAGTGAGCCAACCCTCAGCAAGTAACACCACTGCTGCTATAAACCCTCTTATCCTAGGTCATTGAGACACATGGAAATGGCACAAGTATAGATTACACCTGAAGACACTACATAGAGACTACATTACTCCATCTTCCTAGAACCAAGCCCGAAGAACCCCACTAAATTGACACCCTAAGACCCATTCATACCGATAAGTCTTTACCTACCAAATCTACTCTATAAAATTGGAAGAGATGAGTTTTCCACCAGATGCACCAAAATCAAGATAGGTACACATCAAACATGCAAAAGCCAGGAAACATAACACCTCAAAAGGAAAACTAATTCTGCAGTAATCAGTCCCAATCATAAGGAAATACATAAAATGCCAGAAAATAATTCAAAACAATAAGGAAACTCAGTGAGATACAAGATAATACAGATAGATAACTTAATTAGTTAAGGAAAACAATTCATGATTTGAATGATAAATTCCACAGAGAGAACAGTATTACAAAAAGAGCCAAACAGAAGTCCTAGAGCCAAAGAATTCAGTGAATGAATGCAAGCTTCCAAAACAGAGTAGACAAAGCAGAAGAGTTAATTTCTAAACCTAAAGATAAGTTTTTTTAAATAAGGTAAGCATATAAGAAAGGAAAGAAGGAAGGAAGTTAAAAATAAAGGAAAGAGAGAAAGAAAAGAAAGATTGAAGAAAACTTACAGGATTTATGAGACGCCATTAACTAATCACATTTTTGTATTATGGGTGTTCTAGAAGGGGAAGAGAAGGGGAAAGATATGTAAAATATATTTAATAAAATAATTACTGAAAATGTCTTAAGCCTTGGAAGAAGGATGGACATTCAGGTCAGGGAAGTGCAAAGAACCCCAAATCAACTCAACCCAAATAGATTGTCTTTGAGGAACACTATAGTCAAATTGTCAAAAATAAAAGACAAAGAATGATTTCTAAAATCAGCAAAAGAAAAGCATTGAGTCGGCGGAGGGTGGTGCAAGATGGCAGCTGAGTAACAGCTTCCTTGTGGCTGGGCACAGTGAGACTGGGGAGAGAGGACTTCGGGCATCTCTGGCAGGTGGGATCTGCCCAGGAACTTCCCCTTGGGGACACAGGGAGACAGCGTGAGGCTTCTGGACACCCTGAGGAAGGCAAAAGCGGTGGAGACTAGGCAAGTGGTTGTGTCGGTTCATTCAGTCTGATCCTGTCGGCGGCTGTGGGTGGGGCAACAGTGGGACTGCAGGCTGGAAAGGCCTTGCCTGTGAGCTGTTTGTGTTTCTTTTGGACTTGGCACTCGGTTGAACTGCTTTGGGAGAACCTGGGCAGGAGTGTGGGGGGTTTTGAGTGTTGTCTGGGGCCCCAGACTGGGCCACCGAGCGAGACGGAGCTGCCAGTATTTGGTGGTGGGCTGTGTGGAGCCATTGTGGGAGAACTGCCCTGGCAAGCTCCACCCTCAGTGTCGCAGAACAGGCATCAGGTGGGAGCCAGTAATCTAGTGACTGAGCAGCCTAAAGGCAGGGACAGAGATTTCTCGCAGCCTTAGCCCTCAGGGGCATAGGGCGAGATTGGTTTTGGCACACGGGGTAAGCGGATAGCCACTCAAGGAGCGATCCCAGCCACAGCACTTTCCTAGGAAAGCTTCTGCCTAGCCCAAGTTAGCAATTTAAAGTGTCTCCTAAGCAGGCTAAGGAGGATTTGAGCTCTCCACCCTGCAGGGTTTGAGAAATCATGAGGAACACAGGGTCACTCCCTACAAAGATCCAGTAAAAACAGAGTGATTCTGCCAGGGTCTGATCTGGGAGAGACACCTCCCCAACTCTGAGGACGGTCATAGGCAACAGTGAAAAATAATCATGAGGCGGAATCAACAGAAAAACTCTGGCA
>CAUYRH010067438.1:0-19445 GCA_963574655.1 Perodicticus potto | reverse complement strand
TGGAAGTTTAAATATTTTAATGAAATTTAAAGTGTACTGATATGCTCCCATAGAAAATTGTTTCTAATAAAAAGATTCCACAGGAGGAAATGAGATACTGTATTAGAAGCTGTAGGGAAGAAAAGTGATAAGAAACTTCAGGATATTATTACTTTACATTGATTAGTTTCTTTCACAGGAAAAAATTTAAACATAAACACTTATTTATTACTTAGAACCTCTGATTGTAGACGTACAAAAGGGTTTGAATCTATGGTATCAAATATGGATAACCTTTATGTCCTGTTTTTTCAGAATTTAAGTGTGCCAGAATTTACAAAAATTCTTTTTTTAGGCTCAAAACATGCAAAGTGGAACGATAGATGCTGGCAGTGCAATTGAAATGTTGTTCTTACCCTGAACCCCGTAAATGCATCAATGTACAAAGTTATGACTTAATAAAAAATAATTAAAAAGAAAAAGAAAAAAAGAGAAAATGCTGAAGAAAAGAGATTTCTGTAATAAAGATTGGAAATTGCAATATTATTCTGTTTCTGCTGAAGATAGGATGATTTTCTTGCTTGGTGATATTGTAGTATCGACACTGAAGAAATTCAACGCTCCTCAAATTTACAACATTCATACAGACCACAAATATTTTAAATTACAGGGAGAGGCATGAAAGGTTGTTTCAGAAATTAAAAGATGAGAAGCAAAAGCAAAGACAGTTATTTTAAGCAGCAATAAGACCTAAAAACAATGCCACTGAAGCAACTTATAACGTACGCCAGATACTCAGGGAAAAGGGAAGCCACTCAATGATGCAGAAATTGAGAAAAGATGCATTGTTGAAGTTCTAGGATGCTTAGTCCCCGATAATGTTTCAATGTACAAATTACTGCCTCTTTCAAGGAGAACCATAACTGATTGGCAGTATGAATTAGCCTTCAGCTTAACAGAACAATTTCTTGCACTACTTCAAAAGGAAAACATGTATGTATTACTCAATCACTTTGGATGAATCAGCTGGTGCTGCTCACAGGTTTTATGTTTCATTTGGATCATAACAGAAGATTTTCCTAGCTATGATGAGTTACTCACTTTGGGCCCTCTTGGGAGAAACCCTGGGAACAGATATCCTCAACAACTTTCAAGGTAAATGAGGTTGGACTGAATTTGATAATTTAGGAAGTGTCTGTAAGATGGTGCACCTTCCATGACAGGAGAACACAAAGGGTTATTGCACAGATTAAAAAAGTACTAGCAGAGCTAGATGCTCCCATTTCTTGTCATTGTATCTCACATCTGTGCTAAAGGTACTATTTTAAGTGACATTTGTGACAAGTCATAAGTATTGTTAACTGTATTCATGCATCGTCAGTTTTGTAACATGCCAAAGTCCCAGGATGAGGGAGGTATTCAGTTTGGATTCGTCTTATCATTCTGAAGTGTGTTGGCCACGGCAGGGACAGGTGTAAACAAAATTTTATCTCTGCGAAACAGATAGGTACATTTTATGAAGATCAGAATCAGCAACATGAATTACTGAAAGAAGATTTCTATAGGAATGTAGCATTTCTGTTTGATATCAAATCAAAATGACTTGAATATTTCTTGGCAATGTAAAATTAAATCTTTTTTCAAAACACCTCTTCAAAAGGATATTTCAGATGAATTTTTCCCCAGTTAGCAAAGGTCGTTGATGAGCAGAATGACATATGCAAATCATTTGAAGAATAAGCAGCTGTTAAGGACCTATTACTTGGAGAATACAATGAAAGTTTCACTGACTCAAATTAGCATTTCAGCTCCATCTACTTAATATCACCAAGACACTGGAAATGAGCTCACAGTAGATGACATTTTAAAGTCATTGTGAGATGTTAAGAAAAATCCAGTTGAAACGTGGCAGAATGCCCATGCCTTGCCAACACGCCCCAAATGTAAAATCCAACTGAAACATGGCAAAATGAAGCAGAAGGCCCATGCCTTGCCAACACGCCCCAAATGCAAAATCCAGTTGAAATGTGGCAAAATGCAGCAGAAGGCCTGTGCCTCGCTGACACGCCCCAGATGCTTTCTTACTTTTCAACCACTTAGTGCTTCTGATCTACATTCTCTTATGGAGCCCAAATCAAGACGTCCTGAAGGCCACAAATGACTGATGCCCATCTAGAACTTCATCCCCAATCGGTGCCAGTCTGTGGGCTGTTAGAAATTGGGCTGCATAGCAGGAGGTGACAGCAGGTGTGCAGCAAAGTCCTCTGTCTTCACAGCTGCTCGCCATCCCTCACCTCACTCCTGAGCTCCACTATGCCATTAGAATCCCATAGGTGAACCCTGCTGTAAACTATGCATAGGAGGGGTCCAAGCTGTGGCTCCTTATGAGAATCTAACACCTGATGAGCTGAGGTGGGGCTTAGGTGGTGACCCTGGCACTGGGAAGCTGCTGCAGGTGCAGACATTAGCAGAGAGGTTAGCACAGAGACTCTAATAAATCAATTGCTGTAGACTCACATTAAAACCGCCCCCAGCCCCCACCCTGGTCCTTGGAAAAACTGTCTTCCATGAAACCAGTCCCTGGTGCCAAAAAGTTTGGGGACCACTGAACCACAGGACCAGCAGAAACTGCCGACCTTGTGCAACCAGGTATCCAGATGCTTCCAACAAAAAGTAGATACTACAAAGTCATTACAAGATTAGTTAACTTTAAATTTAACAAAGTTTTCATTTTTTAAAACTACTAAGTACAGTAATTAGATTTTTACAGAATAATGTACATTTTTTAGCATATCTAACTGAAGTTTCTTAAATGCAG
This sequence comes from Perodicticus potto, assembly GCA_963574655.1. Lineage (NCBI taxonomy): Eukaryota > Metazoa > Chordata > Mammalia > Primates > Lorisidae > Perodicticus > Perodicticus potto. The sequence goes on along the minus strand of CAUYRH010067438.1, from coordinate 16,648 downwards.
CCTTACTGGCTACAGCTAAATTAATACAGCCTCCAACATGAAAACATAGCACATCTCTGACTTAGGAGCTCAGGGAAACTGAGGATCAGGCAGAGGACATGGCCCCACCACAGGCTGGGCTGGATACAATCTAGCTTTTGGAAAAAAATTTCAGTTTTCAATGTGAGACTTGTTCTCTTATTTTAGTATCTACCTCTCTTTTAAAGTGGCTTTTTTTTTTAAAAAAAAATGGGAAAGTTATCAAGGCTTCCCTTTCAGGTATATTAATTGCAACTTTTACCATCCTATTCTTTTATTTTAATTGTTTCTTATACCTTTAAACAATATCTCTGTCTTGGATCTTAGCAAAGGCAAAGGGCTTAATGAAATATGCCATTTAAGAAATAAAAAACATGCCAAATTTATGATATTGCTGAAGCAAAGAAAGATGTATTTTAAGGACTTTCATCCAAAACAGAGCCAATATGATGAGACTGTGAGTCTAGACAAGAAAGTATGTAGTTGGGAGGCACCTGTGGCTCAGTGGGTAGGGCACCGGCCCCATATACCAAGGGTGGCAGGTTCAAACCTGATCTGGGCCAAATTGCAACAAAAAAATAGCCAGGTGTTGTGGCAGGTGCCTGTGGTCCCAGCTACTTGGGAGGCTGAGGTAAGAGAATTGCCTAAGCCCAGGAGTTGGAAGTTGCTATGAGCTGTGTGTGGTCACTGCCAGGGACAGCACTGGAGTGGGCAGGCCTGTCGGGAGGGGGTCACTGCCAGGGACAGCACTGGGGAGTGGACAGGCCTGTCGGGAGGGGGTCACTGCAGGGGACAGCACTGGAGTGGACAGGCCTGTGTAGAGCTAGGGGCAGCATGCCTGCCAGAGGTGGTCGTGGGCCCCTGGGGACCTAAAGGGTTATAGGAACCAGGGACAGAGCATGGCCGCAGTTGCCCTCTTGCAACATGAATGAGGCCAGAGCCTGAACAATTATTTTATAGAAAATTTGGACTCAGTCAAAAGGCTACACTTAAGGATCTGGAAGCCACATGTGGCCTTAAAGTCATAAGTTTCCCACCTGGAAACTCTTCCACACGAGAACTTGTGATTTTAACTCAGCCCAGCTAAACGTACATCAAAGAACCTGGAGACTCCCCTATTCTAGACCCATTTGAAGGATGAAGAGCAGGAGACAGCAGGATGTAGTCCTCCCCTTAGGGACTGCTGGGCTTAAGGGGGGGGCACACAGGAACAGGCACGCACACAGGCAGCACAGGAGAGGGGACCAGCCTATGGAGGCGGCTTTTAAGGACAGGAGAGTGTCAGATGGCAGAGAGGGGCACAGCAGGGTTCGCTCAGGGGCTGTGGGAAGGGCGGGAATGTCTGTAGTGGACTAGCCCCACGTGTGCTTTGGAGTCAGCGGGCGGCCCCATTTGATAGCCTTGAAGAGTATGATGGGGGCTTAAGAGTCAAATGCACTTAACATGGGTCCCAAATGTATTTAGTTGCTCCTCCAAATATCTGCAGTTTTCCACCTGTAATTTTCTCTTTCTAACCACAATATAAACTTTTGCAAGGCAGAATCCAAGTACGAGCTTTTCAGATTTCTCAAAGCCCTCAGCATAGTGTCCAACACATAGCGTGAATTTTAGCAATTTTTAAATTTCATAATCTACTCTCATGCTCAGTGCTTAAAAGGCATTCCACATATCAGCTGGAAGAAGTAAGCAATGCTGAGTCAAAATCTAAAGGGCTGGCGTGTTTTGCAGAGCAGTTCCAGATTAGTGGTCTTGCCTATAGAACAATTTTATTTGCTGTTATAAAAGCAATTTAATGCAACTTGTTTCAAAATGTAATGTTTAAGCATATTTATAGTTGTCAATAACTGAGTAATCTACAGCAAAACAAGCATGGACTTCCAGCTGTGGTGACTGGGTTTGCCTTTCAGAGCTGCTGGTACTTAATGACGGTTAAATCAATGAAGCGACACGTCCCGCAGACTGGACATCCCTGTTGCTCCAATCCGTGCTTGAACAGTAATTAGAACAGTAATTATTATTATTACTGATCAGAACAGTAATTTATGGCTTGAAAAGGCACCTTCTCTACATAGAGTGAGCGTGGTCTGAGTGTTAATACTTGTAGCTGAGTCATGGAAATGGAGGTGAATGCAGAGAGAGATGGAAAGTTGGCCTCATTCTGCCAGGTCCCAGCAGGGCAGGGCAGCGGTGCTGTGCACTTTGGGGGAGGAGCTGGAAGGCAGCACTGGACGGGGACAGGTTCTTTCAGAGGATACACTCCAGTGAGAAAAGAGAAGTGGGCTTCTTCCTCTTGTTAAAGTAAAAGAAAAAAGAAGTAAAGGCTACAACACTAAGGGAAACAGAGGCAGGTGTAAATACACACACAAACACACAGACAGGACTGCAGAGACCGACGGGCATGTGTGGCAAAGACACAGACCACAGAAAACCAGATGGAGGCAAAGGGACAATAAAGGGGATAGAAGAGAAAAGTCACAGGTGGCAGCTTCTCTGCATGACCCCTGGACTCGGCATCACATGCGGGGGTGCTGGTCCACGCTGCTCGTCCCTCCTTACACTTTGGTGGTGGCAGTGATAGGTGCATGTCTGGCAGTGATAGTTTTAGTTCCTAAGTGTTGCTGCCCCCCATGTCACTCTTTCAATCCCATGGGGAAAAGCACTTGCCAAGTCCTGTTGTCTAAATTGTCCTAGAGATGGAAAGAACCAAGAAAACCACCCAAAGGACGGTCAGCCCGATGACACGGGGTAGGTAAGGTAAGCACAGCCCTGTTGGAAATGTGCGTATTCTACGTGGCAGTGGGAAGAGACATTTGCGGAACTAAGCAAAACCCAAATCCCTAAGTCAACTTATCTTGCCAGGCACCCATATACGATCGCGTATTTGTCCTTTTGTTCTGGAAGCCCAGTTCCCTCCTCTTACATCAGCCTGGGGATGTCGCTGACGGCCACGGTCCCGTCATGGGTCTCACTCTCCCCCTCCTCTTCCTCCTCACTGCTCTCAGACTCCTCACTGGAAGAGGAGTAGTCGGTCACCTTCTTCAGGGGCCGGTTTGTTTCCTCAATCCGGAGCTCTCGTAATTCTTTGGCTAATGCCGTCAGATCCTGCAAAACAGAAGTTTGTTCAGCATATGAAAGGCAGATACAACCTGAGCTATTCTCTCAGCAAGTCAGCACTCCAGCGAAAGCAAGGAAAAGCAGCTGTCCGTGTGACTGGGACACACAGTCGCTGCATGGAGCTAAGAAAACGATGCTTGTGGTGTGTAGAGAAGCTAGAAAGGATGGAATCAATTTAAACTTTGTTCAAAACCAGTAGCTAGACTGACACTGTTCAGTTCTGCATGGACATGTCTCTACGTGCATGTGTATGTGTGCGTGCACACACATACAGACATTGAGCCCTCACTTTATCTTGGGAAGGTGAAGCCGGCCACCCTCAGTGTTAATGGGAAAGGATGTGGGGTTAGAAATTGTCCCTAGTACTCTGGGACTCCTGCAGTGACGGCTTCCCCCTTATGGCTGTCCTTGCACCAAAAGTCTAGCATCAGTCAGGGAACAGAGCGAATCCCGGGTCCCCGGGCCCGTGGCTCATCGTGTCATCATTCCCTGGAGAGCAGAGGGGCTCCATCAGGTCACAGCCCACTCTGAAGCCCAGGGCCACTGAAATTTGTAGCCGCAGAGCTGAGTAAATCGACAGGGAAAAAAGGAGGAGTTCTCTTCCAGAATGATCGGTGTTTCATTTTCTTTTGTTTTAAATTCCAGCCACCTGGCAAAAACCCTGGCAAAGAACACAGACACGAATGTGCAAACACCAAGAGGAAGAGATAAGTTTTCAGTTTTCCATGAGCATGATGAAACCGTCAGCCTTATGGATGTGATGATGGGGTTTTAGTCACCAGGCGCATGGCAGGCAGTGTGTGGAGAACCCGCCTGCTTGTAACTCACATGCTTTCAGAGCAAGGCAGAGGGAGCTGTTCTGCAAAGCGGCCGCTCTGATCTGCGCTGGCCAGACCGCCTACAGCACACAGCATGCAAAGGGGGGAAAGCAATTCGACATCCAGCTTACCATTTCTCCCTACATTAGTGACCATGTGGGAACCAGAGCATTCAGTGAGAGACAGGGGTTAGGGAGAAAGAAACTCGTTGAAAAATACTACATCTCACAGTTTTTATGCCATATTCTCTCTTTAATGCAATCCAGAAATGTATTATATTTCTCCAGTTCACTCGATATAGGATTAGACATCTGAGTGACCTGAATGACTTCTGATAATCTATCCTAACTGGTTAGAAGAAAAGCTGTGATAAATGTCTATAGCTCAATGATAATTATAATTTATTCTGAGAAGACAACAAATCACACCTCTCTCTGCTGCAGCCTATATACCAGGTGTTGCTACTATGGTTAAGACTAGAAGAGGAAACCCTTCAGGCATTTCATTTGGTCTAGAAATTTAAGAAGTTCAAGTTGTTATCAAAGATAAAGCTATAGTGACTTTTAAATTTGTTCTGCAGTTACTTGAATAGAAGCCCTTGGGAAAGGGAGTTTCTGAACATTCAGACTGGGCGTCAAGTGCACAGACATCTACGAGGCCGTGTACGCCGCACACTTGCACACACCTCAGGCCACCCCAGCTATGAAAGTGAAAGCAGAATTGTATTAAAAAGGCTCAACCATGTTTAAATATAACGTATATATACTATAAAAAAAGAGAAAAACTATAATACAAACAGAATTTTATGCAAATTTATTTCTGGTTTCTTTGGCAATGGGTCTAAACAGGAAAAGCTAATCTCTGGATTTCAGCTTCTTACTTACTTCCTTTTGACAACTGTCCGTGCTCACCTTTAGTTGCATTTGGGAACGTGGAAACATATCTAGACACCTGTTACTAGAAGAAAAGGATATAATCCCTCTAAACCAGTAAAATTTAACAAATTAGATATAGTTATTTTATATATTGATGTCTGTTAGGACCTTATTAAGTCTCATCTTAGAATATTACTAGTATTTAAAATGTTACTTATCAAAATTAACATTTTATATAAAGAGAGAATATGGTTTTAAAAAGTTTATTTATATTACCAATAATCCTGTGAATATAATATGACTAGCTATGATTTATTTAAATTAATAATACATTTTCCCCAGGGCTTGATTTCATTATCTCTGACATTTCAAAACAAGACAAAATAACTATTTTAAGAATAAAAATTGTTTGGAAATATTCAGTTAGTCCACAGACTATTGCTTTAAAGAAAACTTCGCTTATTAAAATGACCTAAATTTTTCTAAATACTGACTCTAAAATTCTGACCTGCTTTATAATTTCACTTTTAATTAGAATATTTTTTGCTTCTGTGTTTTTTAAAAAGCTATATTTCCTGAAACATTCAAAATAACTGAAAATTCCTTTTAAGTTTAATTGGTAAAAGCTCAGAGGGTTAGATACATGAATATCCCATGGGAATAAGAATGAGTAGCTCAAAAGCAACACCTAAGAGAAAATTAATATTCCACTGCCAATGGCAATGTATGTTCAGTTGAAGTTTTGCTTCTCACCCATCTGCTACAGAAACATTTGTGATGCAAAGTCACAGGGAACAGACATGCTCTAAAGCTGACATCCTGGGTCCAGATCCATCTTTACACACTTGATTCTTAGACAATACCCATTTTCTGTAATATTTTATTGTTTGGCTGTCTCAAGCCCAGAGCTAAAATTATTATTATTATTATTATTATTATTTTGTAGACACAGAGTCTCACTTTAATGCCCTCGATACAGTGCCATGGCGTCACAGCTCACAGCAACCTCCAGCTCTTGGGCTTAGGTGGTTCTCTTGCCTCAGCCTTCTGAGTAGCTGGGACCACATACGCCCACCACAACGCCCGGCTATTTTTTTTGTTGTTGCAGTTTGGCTGGGGCCAGGTTTGAACCCGCCATCCTCGGTAATGGGGTCAGTGCCCTATTCACTGAGCCACTGCAGAGCTAAAATTATTTTCAAAAGGAAATGAAAATTCTGTTTAGCATGAAAATGTATAACTGAAAAAGAAATATGGCAAAGTGGTATAAGATTCTCTACTTTGTATTATGGAGTAAATATGAAGGCAGTTAAAAGGCTCTGATCCAAAGGTTTTTTTAATGTCACACTTTTGAGAATCGACTTAATGTCATTTTTATTCAGGAAAGCTTAATTTGACAATTATGCTCACCTTGCCTAAAAAAGGTGCTGTTCTAGGTCACTTTTTAGAAACACTATAGTTTATTCAAATTTTAGTTCGATTTTTAAAAACTATAATTTTGTTAAAAGATTTTAAGCTGGCTTTTTCTTTATGTATTATACTTATTTCTTTCTTAGAAAATCTGAAGATATGACATTAGGCAAGCCACTTAACTTCAGAGCTGGACCACTGGTTTTTATTCAGCTTCCATATAATCTAAGGGGGTGTTCTGGAACTTTCCAGATTCCCATATACTAATGGGTAAATACTGGGAAAACCAGCAATTGCTATGCATATATAATCTTCATATAATAATTAATATCTATTTCATACAGCCTTTACTTTTAAATTAAATAATTATAGACTATGCTACAAAATCTCACACTACACTAGAAAGTAATGCCAAAATAATGTACACTACTCCAAACTGATTTGTATGAAAAATTAAACCTTTTAATTAGCAAGTTTTCAAAAAGAATTTTAAGACTTTTCATGTCAATCCTGCTTATCTAAATGGCAAACAGTCACTGAGAGGGAAGCCATAGCAAAACCCGCAAATGGAGAAGGGAGAAAAGGCTTAGTGCTAGGAGGGTCTCAGCAGAGGCACCGCTGACATTTTGGCCAGGTAACCCCTTCCTGCGGAGTGCTCGTGTGCACCTGCGGCGTGCTCAGCAGCACCCTCTGCTGTACCCTCGAGCAGCACTTTCCAGCCACAACCCAAACTGTTTCCAGACTTTGCCGAATGTCTCTGGAGGGAAGAGGACTGGAGGAATTGTACCTGGGTGAGACACTGTGATCCCTGTGTCCTTCAAGACATGAGCCAGAGTCACCTGGAGCCAACCACATGTGGCCCCAGAGATTCTGGTGTGCAGCTGACAGTAATTACTTTCCTATGTTGCCCTCCCTCATCTCGGTCCAGCATGCTGCAGTACACTACAACGGATGAAGTGATTTTTAAAAGTCTAAAACATCCTGGGTTAACCAGATGAGATGCACGAGTGACCTATTCTCACATCAGCCTGGTCCATGCCAATTTCTGGATTCACGAAATTCCTCTCAAATTGTGTGTGTACCCCCCTCCCTGCCCCCCTACACAACCATTCTGTTGGCAACCACAGTACCATCTATTTCTTTACCTGTTCTGGGAGGAAACGGATGGAAGTTGTGATAACCACCATCCTTCTCGCTATTATGAGGGAAAGGGGTGAGCAAGGCCACGGCACAGAGTAGTGAGAAATATTCTGGTCTTCCTTTCTATGAAGGCCATCCACACACTGCAGACATGCAGGACCCTTTGGTGACAGTAACAACTGCCTACATCACTCTGAAGACTGGATGCGGGAAAACATGCTTCTCCCACCTGCCAAATAGCCCTGGGCCTCCCATTCGAGCCCACATCAGCTCAAGACCAACACATGGCTTCCCACCATACTTCACGCTTTGGCAAATGCTTTTGCACATGTTGCCCATGTGACCCTTCACAATCCTGCCTGTGGGGCAGGGTGGTGTTTTCATCCCCACTTTACAGATGAGGAGACTCTGGCTCAGAGAGGTTATGACACTAGTCCCAGCCAGTTACGTGCTGGGGGGCCAAGACTTGGATGCAGCTTGCTGAGCTCAAAGCCAGTGCTCTTCCATATAATTTCACAAAAATGGTGCTCGGCAGATCTGCAGCCATAAAGCCATATGGCGGTCTTTAGATGCCATGCATTTGGAACTGTTTGTAAGGCTTGGCTCTTTAAAAAGTCTGCTGTGCTGTGTTCATGCAGTTCTGACAAATGCAAAAAGGTGGTCATCCTTCCTAGCCTATGTTTGACAAAGCTATGTATTTTCCTAATGAAAAAATGTCTTCATAGATAAAGAAATAAAGTCACATAACTTGCTAGGATTCATTAACCAAAGCTGACGATGCTAATACCCCATATGGTTAGCCTAGTGACACCAGTGACTCTGGCTCACAAACAACACACCAGGAGCGTGAGGTCCCCTAGAGTGGTGTCTCCTCATTCTTGGTAAAGCCACTGTGTGCTGTCACCTGGCTCGGCTGAGAGTACAGGCCAGTAGGAGACAATGCCACTCACAGGGCATAGCTTTTGGTATGAGCCAGACTGGAACATTGGAGAAGTGGCATTTTAGCTTAGAAGGAAGGTCTCTGACGTTTACAGAGGTAGGTCTGAGGGTCTTCAAACTCTCCCCAGTAGACTGTGCACATACGTGAGCAGCTGCGAATCTACAGCCTGTCAGGATCAGGGAATGAGTTTCATATTGACATATCTGAAATGACCAAGAGAAAAGGCAATACTGACCTCATCTATCGCTTTCTTATAGCTCTGAGATGAGAGGAACCCCAGTCCAGAAGAGTCCACAGAAGGGGGAAAGCCAGAGGGAAGGGGGCAGGTTAGACACAAAATTGGAATCATTAGTGCAAAATTGGTAAACACAAAAGGGCAAAGAGAATCTCAGCTGAAAATGATGCAAGTTCCTTTGTTATTACTCTCAGTATACATCCTCACTTTAAGTTATAAAAAAAGAGAGGTAAATTAAAAGGCTTCACATTCACTTCATAGAAAATATTCTCAGAAAATTTAAATATAGTAAGTGGATAGTAATGCATCCTAAATTAATTTTCAGCTTTCAAATCTTAGCCTCTGAGCTCTAATTTCCCTCTTTGAGGCTACAGCAGTGAAGTTGGACTTTGAGTTGGCAGGCCCTGTCACACCACACTTATCAAGTTTGGGTCCAGAAAACAAAAGGCCCAGAGATAATTCCAAGTAGCAGAAAAGCTGTACTATTAGGTCATGTGGACAGCAACATGGGGAAAGAGCAGAGGAGAAAAGAGAAATCTACTTCTCCTTAACTGCTAGCTTAACATCTGTTTGCCAAAGGTGCTGAGTAGAAATTGTGGAGTTATTTCTCCTCCTGTTTTATCGCTAAAGGAAAGCTGATGTTCAGCAAAATATCCAAAGGCAACCCATGACTTGTTCAGTTCTTTCCTATCAGGTCTGACTTCCTTCACCCATTCTTTCTATTAATCTCAACAACTTTGCCCATAATCCCCAACTACCCTGTCCCGAGGACTCTCTGGTAAATGAAAGGAGCTCACAACTCTCAGAGAAGCACTCACAGCTGGTCGGCTGGGCCGGGTGATGTCCCTGGATTCCTCTGGCTTCACCTTAGCAGGCTCGTGGGGGAGCACAGGGGATCCCTCTGACTTGCTGTTGGCTGGTGGGAAAATCAGAGAGCCAACAAAGAGATGACCATGAAAAAGGGCTGAGCTACCCATGACGAGCCACCCCTATGGGACTACCCAGTGGGCATACCACTCACTTACGCAAATCCCCACACCCATCTACGGAAAGATCGTAAAAGTTCAGACACATTTAAGCATGTAACCTGGAAGACGCTAGCAACCATGAAAAAAACTGTAGCCAGCCCCACTCCCAGCACCCAGACAGGCCAGGCATAAAGCCAAGTGCATGTCACCCCTCGTTTAATCCTCGCTCCTGCCCAGTGGGGTGGTGCCTCATCACGACTTTCTGGGGGACACCAGCTCAGAGAGATGGCACTGCGGCCTGAGGTCACTGGGGCCTGCTGATTCCTGAGGGTCCTATTCTCGGTCACCTTGCAAAATCCGTTTTGAGGTAAGTTCTGTGCTTGGCATCTTCCTGACCCATCAGGAGAGGTTATTTTGATGAAGTTTTGTGAGAACAAGAAAGAAAACCCATTTTATGTGGCAAAATGGTTTGTAAATGGGGGTGGCAGTGTTCTGGGCCCTCTAAGGACAGAACAGAGTGAAGGCAGGAAGGAGGGTGTGGTGACAAAGGGGAAGGGTCCCCAGAGCGGGGCAGACGAGGGAGGGAGGGAGGCCCCCGGCACAGCCTGAGCCGCATCTGTCCAGCCTGCGCCAAGGGCCGGGAAGATGCCACCTCAGGTAGGGGAGGTTTTGTTTTGTTTTAAGTGGTCTTGGCTGGGTAGGGATACGCCAGGGACATAAGATCTTTCATAACCCAGCAAGACAAGAAGCTGAAGGAAAGAATCTAAGAATTAAGCCCAAACTAGGTCAGAGAATTAGCATCAGACGTATAAGCCTGGTTTCTTTAATATTTTCTCTAGCATGAAATTGCTTACAAATGGAGAAAAGGGAAGGGATGGCAGTTCTCTAAGTTAAGAACATTTATCGTTGGATCAGGGAAACAAAGAGGTACCGTGGCTGCGCTGGGCTGTGCCATTGGTCAGAGTTGGCACATGAGGTGGCCATGGGCAGCCCCTCCATCACCTAAGGGTCAGTCCTCTAAGTCACCTCAGAGTCAGTCCCCCGCTCTGCCTTAGTGACAGTTCCGTATGCCACCTCAAATACAGCCCCTATGTCACCTGAGCGACAGTCCCCTAGGTCACCTCAGGGACGGACTCTGTGTCTCCTCAGAGACAATGACCTACACAACCTCAGGGATGGCCCCTACCTGACCACAGGGAAAGACCCTACGTCACCTCAGAGACAGTCCTCTAAGTCACCTTAGAGAGAAGACAGCTTCTTGCTACCCAGAGACAGTCTCCTAGGCCACCCAGAGACATTTCCTATGCCACCTGAGGGACAGTCCCCTACGCCATGGCAGAGACAGTGCCCTATGTCACCTCAGGCACAGTTCCTACTTCAGTTCAGAGTTAGCCCCCGAAGTCACCTCAGAGATGGCTTGGATGCTACCCAGAGACAGTGCCCTATGTAACCTCACAGACAGCTCCTATGTCAACCAGAAACATTCTCTTATGACACCTCAGGGACAGCCCTTAGGCTACTCAGAGACAGTGCCTACGTTACTTCAGATCCAGTCCTATAAATCACCTCAGAGTCAGTCCCCTAAGTCACCAAGAGACAGTCCCCTACCTCACCTCAGAGATAGTCCTTTAAGTTACCTCAGATACAGCCCCTCTGTTGTTCAGAGTGTGTCATATCAGAGACAATCTCCTGTTTCCCCCAAAGACAGCACCTACACCTCCTCCAAGACAGTGCCCCATGCCACCTCAGGGATGGCCCAATGCCACCTCAGAGACAACACCCTACATCCCCTCGGGGACTGTCTCTATGCCATCCGGCATGGCCCCTACGTCACCTCAGAGACAGTCCTCGATGTCACCTCACATATAGTCCCCTACCTCACCTCAGGGATGGCCCCTACGCTACCCAGAGATAGTCCCTATGTCACCTCAGGGAAAGGAACATCACAAAGGGACATGCAGTGATCTTACCATTTTTAAATCTTAAGAATATATTAGGTAGTAACCCATGGGCTTGTATGTAATAAAAAGGCTAAGAATACGAAACTGGCAATTTTTAATCGGAATAATTTATAGGAATATTAATATTTATCAAATTTCACTTTAAAGAGTGCTGACCTTTAATGTCTGAAAGAAAAATAATCTTCTGAAAAGTCAATTAAGAAAGATTAAATTCTGATTGTCTAGAAACAACGTATGGTATGTATCACTACCTGGACAATCATAATCTTTTACATAAGCTTTTCCAATAATGAAAACTAAAACATGATGAATTAAGAGTAGAACCTCTGAAGGTGACCACCCAGGGGGCTGTGACACACTGGTTAGCACGAAGAGGTGCTCAACAAAAGGAACTGACACGCACATGGGGCGCACGTCTGGTCTGTGACAACGAGGTCAGCTGGAGGAGGCGGTCAGATGTGGAGGCTCCATTATATCTGGATTAAACATTGGAGAGGCTAATTTTTACCTATTTAATAGGAATAGCCAGAAGAGTCAAACTTTTTTTAAGTCAAAGATTTCATTTTTCTCAAGTGTATTATTCTCCATTGGTCTTTACTGAATTTCGCTGTGAGAAATACATATATCAGACTATGATCAGAATACTAAACAGACTGTTGGCACAATGTGAACAAGGCATCCAGGGGAACATGAAATTCTAGATACAGGCAATTGCATAGAAATGGAAATTTAAGTGACTGTGTTTTCAAATAGGACCACTATGTGGTGATCTCCCTGGAAAACACTGGATTCTGAGTTTAGGAAGGATTTGTCCTACTCTGATGTCACACACGGCGAGGGAGGTGGCCACTACCCTGACAAGACTGAGGGCGAGAGCAGCCAAGGCTCTCCAGGATCATATAGCTGTGGCCACACAAAGGTCAGACTCAGGACATAATCCTTCTCTCTGCCTACAATTTCCTCCCAGTAATGTTGCTGGGGAGAGGCGAGAGAGCGCTTTACCTCGGACTCTGGTGCGTTCGCTGGACCCTGCTTGCGATCCAGGCTGGGAGCCTCCCTGGGAGCTGGGCTGGGAGCTGGGGGTGCTGGAGCTGGAGGAACTGCCACTGCTGGTCCTCTGCAGGGGGCTGTCCAGGATGGGTTCGGCCCTCCGGAGGTCGGGGTTGCTGTGGGAGCAGTAGAGATCACTGATTACCCACTCAAGACCTCACCAATTTTGCAAACCATGCATCTGCTAAGGGGTTTATTTCCAAATACATAAGGAACACAGCTCAATAGCAAGGAAACAACTTAAAAATGGGCAAAGGGCCTAAACAGACTATTCTCAAAAGAAGCCATACAAATGGCCAATAGGTATATAAAGAAACATTTGATGTCATTAATCATTAGGAAAAACAAATTAAAACCACAATGAGAGGCTGATCTCAGCGGCTTACACCTGTAATCCTAGCACTCTGGGAGGTTGAGGCAGGTGGATTGCTTGAGCTCGGGAGTTTGAGAGTGAGATCTCATTTCTACTAAAAATAGAAAATTAGCCTGACATTGTGGTTGGCACCTGTAGTCCCAGCTACACGGGAGGCTGAGGCAGGAGGATGGCTGAGCCCAGGAGTTTGAAGTTGCTGTGAGCTGTGATGATGCCGCTGAACTCTAGCCCAGTTGACAGAGCAAGACTCTGTCTTAAAAAATAAAAAAAAACCAACAATGCCTCTCAATCCCACAGTGAGATACCACCTCGACCCTATCTGAATGGCTGTTATCAAAAAGACATGCCAAATCTACTAAGTGTAGAGTATGAATGTCATAACACAATAATTAAGAAAGTGCAGTGAAGGCTATGTTAACCAGTTTGTTGTTAAGTATTTCAAATTGTATATAAAACCAGCACATTGTACCCTATAAATGAGTTAATATACACAGCTATGATTTAATAAAAAAAATCACAAACATTGGAAAGGGTTTAGAGAAACAGGATTCTTCTACACTGTTTTTAAGAATGTAAATTATACCCTGTATAAATGTCTTAACACAATAATTGAGTAAATAAGTGAGGGATATATTAACCAGTATGATGTAAGTATTCCAAATTGTATATGAAATCAGCACACTGTACCCCACAAATGCATTAATGTATACATGATCTACCTTTTTATGATTTAATAATAAAAAAAAAGCCAGCATGGAAAACAGTATGCAGATTTCTCTATGAATAGAATCATCACTGGATCCAGCAATCCCAAAGTACTTCTGGGCATATATTCACAGGAAGTGGTATCAGTGTGTCAAGGAGACATCTACACTCCTGTGTTCAAGTGTCCATCAGTGGGTGAATGGATAAAGACAATGTGATATGTATACATATATAAATGCACACGTTACAAAAACACTCATATGTGGAAACTGAACAAGCCTGACTTTCAGAAGCAGAGAGAACGGTGGTTACCAGGGAAGGAGAGAGAGTGGGGGAGATGTCACAGGTGCAGTTTCAGGGTAAGCTAGTTCTAGGGTGCACCGCGGTGGCTATAGATAATAACAGCCCACACTTGGAAAGGGTCCAGAGAGTAGGTCTTAAATACTCTCATCACAGACAGAAAATAATAACTATACTATGTCAAAGGTGATGGATCTGTTAACTAACCTGGCTGTGGTAATCACTTCACAATGTGTACACATGTCAAAATACTAGGTTGTGCACCATAAATAATACACAATTTTTATTTGTCAATTATTCCTCAACAAAGCTAGGAAGAAAAGATCTTGCCATTGATAAACACAGCGCCCTAGTCCCAGTGTGAAGGGGTGACGCACATACGGGTAAGACATTGCCCTGTAGGGCCGACGGGGACCATGTCCTGCCTCCTCTGCTCCAGATTCAGGGTCTGGGTGGGATGAACTCCTGACCTGGTTCTTGTGTCATCACACTAAAAGTACTAGCTCTGAGGTGGTGAATCTTGACTCAAGGCTTTCTTTTAAACATTTTTTCCCCTGTGCTCACTGTGAAAAACTTGAAAAACTTATGGTAAAAATAAGGAAAACAGCACATGTACTCTCTGAACCAGGAGATAATAATATTTTAGTATTTGGTACATTATCTTCTAGTTTTTTCCTTTGTACATGTCAAGCACTCTGTATTTTGCTTTGCAACTTGCCTGAACACTTAATGGTAAGCATTTTCTCACGCTTCTGACGATAACTGTCCCTTAAGGAGAAGAGTTAGTTTGTTCTCTATGGCTGGACACCAAGGAGCTCCCAGTATATCACCGTGACATCCAGCACTGAGATGACCATCCAGCTGCACATAGACACCCAGCCACACCTCTACTTCCTGGAATTGGAATTGGTGGGTAAAAAAGGCACGGAGTGGGTTGTATGTGCACACGTGTGTGAGTGTACATAGCACCTCCAGTTGTGCTGAAGTGCCGTGCTGGCCTATCTCACTCAACTCTTGCTAAATTGTATCTCACTGCTTAAGCAGAGTTTTTTAAAAAATTGCTAATCTGGTAGCAATAATGGATAATTCTTATTCATGTTTATTTGCCATTTATAATTCCTCTTCTGCAAACTGCTTAAATAAGTCCTCTGCTCATACGCTAATAGAGGCTTTGTATTTATTATTTTCTTGCAGGAAGTCTTCATATACTTAGGCTATTATCAAAGGGAAGCTGATAATTCTTATAAAATGCTAACTCAGGAGCAAAGTCGTTTACTGGCAGGCTAGGAACTCTCAATTTACCAGGCATTTGAGACACAGTGACAATTAGACCCAGCCCTGTCCCTGTGTGTTCAACTGGATACACAGCCCCAATCACCTGAGCCCCACTACTCTGAGAACAGGTGGTATGGGCATGAGGCAGGACCACTGAGGCCACTTTCCACAATCAGAGAAGCTGCAAGGGAGAGGGGACAGCTAGGCAGTGGTGGTATGACAAAGTTGCCGAGGTTTTTGATTTTTAGTTTAAAAAAAAATTCTCAAAGCTTCTAAAAGCATTTCCTTTTAAATGTATAACTCACAGGCCTTTTCACTTTATAGTAGACAGGAACAATGCTGGGTGTGGACAATTTAATGAGAGCTGAAATCGACGCTCAACTCTACTGCCATCCGTTGCGGGGATGGGGAAGGGGGGAGGGACCTGACCCAACAGTGACCCTCCCTCCTACCCAGCATCCTCATTTCCCCAAACAGAACCTGCTAATAGAGTCACCACAGTGCTTAGATTTTAATGCAATGGGATATCATGGTAAATGTAATTTTATGCTTTAATTTTGCTCTGCCCAGTCAAAGAGCACCAAGTTTGTGCCAGGAATTAAAGGTGGGTATCATAGGTTTCACAGCCAGCCTTAACACAGTGTGACTCCTTCCCTTGAGACGCTTATAGTTTAGTCTACAATAATCTGGCCACAAAACGTCATCTTCATAAGCAGTAGTTAAACCAAATACTTTCTTTTTGAAAACACAAGACTCTTGCTTTGTGGTAACGTATTTGCCAATAACATTTGAGTAGAAAATGAACAGCAGCCCTGGAAAACTTGGTTGGAAAGCATGAAAAAATATGTTCTTATAATTAATTTTCACCACAAAAATGTTGAACTTATGACAGTAATTATCTTTGCAATTTTTGTGGTTAAAAGGGTTGCTAAGTCAAACTAAAAGTAATTGCAGAGCGACCAATGAAAATTATGAAAAACTTAAAAATTTTTTGATATTTTTAAGGCATTTCTTTATAATAGTATAATAACTATTTTGTGAGAATTGTTTGTATCAAATTGACTGATATATAAATTTGGATCCATATTAGAAATGCCCTTGATTTAGAAAGTGCCTAACCCATTTCCTATGCCTAGGTCAATTTCACGTGAATTTCCTAGGCCTCAATTCCATAAATGGACTGTGTCCATTCATTGATACATTCATTCACTTTGCCCAGGTGGAAGGGACTGTGTTTGTTCATTGATACATTCGTTCATTGATACATTCATTCACCTTGCCCCCGGTGGGTTTCCTGGCCAAGGAACCCATACACCTATATATACCCTGAGACTAAAAGCCTAAAGGGGGAGACGGGGAAAGACCGGGAGAGAAAGGGAGAGAGCTTTTCTCTCCCCACTTGAGTTCTCTCTCTCTACCAGGAGCTTTAGTGTTTTCTGTATTCTTTTCTGTAAATAAATTCTGTCTTA